>BSBK01009796.1:0-132500 GCA_027943335.1 Chamaecyparis obtusa
ATATATATATATATATATATATCTATGTATATATATATATATATATATATATATATATATATATATATATATATATATATATATACATACATAGATATATATATATATATGTATATATATATATATATGTATATATATATATATATATATATATATATATATATATATATATATATCTATGTATGTATGTATGTATGTATTTGAATTAACCCCCTTCTTTGAATGTAAATTCAAAACTTCAATCTTTAATTTTCAAACAGAACATATACAATTCACATGTATATGTATATGTATAAATAACCTTTTAATATTTGAATTTATCTCAAAACTTAGTTATAAACTCAAATCAATTTCTAGCATACAGAGATCATATATATTTGTAGAAAATATATTCCAATTATGTTTGTAATCCTCAACAATGGATTATCCATACTACATCTGCTATTTCCAGGATTCTCTGCACAAATTATTCATTAGTACAGAAGCAAATAGTATAAAACTGAACATTCAAATAATCCATACCTCCATAAGAAGTGTTACAACCCCTAAACAAATCTTATGTTTCCACATTTAGATAGTTCAGAACAAGTGTTTGATTTTGATACTATTCAAACTGAGAAAACACCATCAATGTAAAGCTGAGAATTCTCAAAATAGAGTCTAGCAAATACATGCCAATCAAAATCCTAAGCTAATGATACTATCTGAAAGCAAAACAACATAAGCTAAAATAGTAATGTTCAGCAATAACTATCCAACCAACTGGATAGATTCAAATCAAAATACTTCGACCAGGAACAATCTGGAAAAACTGAGATATAGAGGTCAGGGCATGACACCCTCCCCCACTAATCCTTGAATTCCTCCTAGAAGTCGGTGAATAGGAATGGATGTGTTGTCCTCATTATCTCGGTGTCTTCCCACGTAGCAGAAGATTCATCACTGGGGTCCCATAGGACCTTTACCTGATCTATTCTTCTTCCTTGTAAATTCAAGGTTCTTTTCTGCATGATCTGCACTGGTTCCAACATAATTTGTCCATCCACAATCTGCAAGTCATTCCAATCAAGAACGTGAGCAATATCTAGTATATACTTACATAAAACTGAAACATTGAAGACATTGTGAATACGTGAGAGTTTCAGTGGCAGGGCTAGCTTATAGGCAACTGGTCCAATCCGCTCCAAGATTTCAAATGGACCCACAAACTATGGTGATAGCTTTGACCCCTTTCCATAATGAATAGGGCTCTTTTATGGTCTCACTCTAAGAAAAACCTTGTCACCAACCATAAATTGGTGATCAATCCTATGCTGATCAGCATACTTTTTCTGCCTGTCTTGGGCAGTGATGAGATGTTCTTTGTTCCTCTTCACCTGCTTACTCCATATCTTGCAGCAATTTAGGTCCTAGAAGTACCCTTTCATCAGATTATCCGAGCTAAGAGGTGTTCTGCATGGTCTTCTATATAGTGCCTGAAACAGTGCCATTCCAATAGAGCTATGATAACCATTGTTATAGGCAAACTCTACAAGGTGAAGGTACTCTTCCCATTTGTTCTGCCTGTCCATGACGTACATTCTAAGCATGTCTTCCAGAATTTGGTTGACACGTTTAGTTTGTCCGTCAGTTTCAGGATGATAAGCTGAGCTAAAGTTCAGCTGAGTACCCAATTCACGCTGCATAGACCTCCATAAGGTTGAAGTAAACACAGGATCTCTGTCAAAAATGATCTTTTTAGGTATCCCATGCAACTTAACCACTTGTTCCATATAGATCTTGGCCACTGTAGCTGCATTGTAGGTAGATCTGATAGGGATAAAATGAGCCACTTTAGTTAAGCGGTCCACCACTACCATAACTACATCATGTCGCCTGGCTGTGAGAGGTTAACCAACTATAAAATCAATTGAAATGGTGTCCCATTTCCACTCTGGAATGCTATGTAGCTGCAGTAAACCAGCTGGATGCTAGTGCTCAGCCTTTACCCTCTGACATTCCAAACACCTTGCCACAAAATTGGCTATATCCCTTTTCATTCCAGGCCAATAATAATGCTTCTTGAGATCAGCATGCATTTTCTTGACACCTAGATGTGCCGAATAAGGTGCTTTATGGGCTTCTGACATGAGAAGATTCCATAAGTCTCCCACATCTGGAACATAAGTACTACCATGATAGATTAATAACCCCTCAAGATTGATGGAATATCCCTCAAAATGACCCTCCATCACACTGCCACTATCAATCACTGACTTCACATCCATGAACCAATGATCTGCTGATAGATTTTGTAATATCTTTCCTACAAATCAACTACCAAAATCAAGGAAGCTAGCTCATGGTGCCTTCTGCTAAGAGCATCAGCTACCACGTTTTCCTTCCCTTGAACATACTTGACTTCGAAGTCATACTCACATAGAAACTCCATCCATCTTCACTGCCTAGCGTTGAGGTTGGGCTATGTGAACAAGTACTGGAGACTCGATGATTAGTATGCAATTCAAACTATTGACCAAGGAGAAAATGCCTCCATTTAGTCAATGCATGCATCACTGCTGCCAGTTCAAGATCATGAGTAGGGTAATTGATTTCATGATTCTTGAGCTTCCTGGATTCATAAGTTATTACCCGACCATCTTGCATCAAAACTACTCCTATGCCATCCAATGAAGCATCAGTGCACACTACAAACTCCTTAGAATAATCGGGTACTGCTAGAACAGGTGCATTGGTTAAGCATTCCTTAAGCTTCTGAAATGCTACCTCGCACTCCTCTGTCCAAACAAATTTCTTCCCTTTCCTCTGTAGAGATGTGATTGGATGAGCAATTTGGGAAAAGTTTGATACAAATATTCTATAATAACTGGCTAACCCCATGAAGCTACGAACCTCTAAAACATTTGTAGGAGCTGGCCAATCCACAATTGCCTGAATCTTGGATGGATCAACAGCTATCCCATCCCTGGTGATGATATGGCCTAAATAGCAGATCTCAGATTTGAAGAATTCACACTTTCTGGATTAGCATACAACTTATTTCTATGAAGAAAAATAAGAACTTGCTCCAAGTGTTGTTCGTGTTCTTCAACTGAGTTAGAGTATACCAATATGTCATCCAAAAATACTACAACAAACTTATCCAAGTACATTCTGAGTACACCATGCATCAAGCTCATGAAAACTGATGGTGCATTTGTCAAACTGAAAGGCACTACTATGAACTCATAATAACCATACCTGGTACAGAATGTTGTCTTATGGATGTCTACCTTGTGAATCCTAAGCTGGTGATACCTTGATTTGAGATCAATCTTTGAAAAGACCCGGGCACCCTTGACCTGATCAAACAAGTCATCAATCCTTGGCAATGGATACCTATTTCTAATTGTGACTTTGTTCAACTGCCTGTAATCAATACAGAGCCTCAAAGAACCATTTTTCTTTTTCAAAAAGATGACAGGTGCACCGCATGGTGACACGCTAGGATGAATTAGTCCTTTCTCTAGAGGTTTTTCTAGTTGAAATTTGAGTTCTATCAACTCCTGGGCTGTCATTCTATACGAAGTCTTAGAAATTGGTTCAATTCCAGGCACTAGATCAATCCGGAAGTCAATTTCCCTTTTGGGAGGTATTCCAGGAGTCTCTTTCATGAAGACATTAGAGAATCTTTGCAACACTAGATGATCAAGAGTGATGTCCCCAGCTACAAAATCCTCCAAATCATTGACAGAAATGGAAAATAATTTGCAGCCTTTGTGAACACATCTTACCAGTTGTTTGGCTGAAATGGTTCTCAATGAGATAGGCCTCTTGATCCCAGAAATAAATTTGGTTGAACCAGAATCATCCACACACCTGATGATCTTGTTCTTGTAGTCAATCACAGCTTGATGCTGCTCAAGCCAATCCATGCCTAAAACTATGTCATAAGACCCCAAAGGAATAACCCTAAGATCCACTGAAGTAGTGAAGGCTTTTAATTGAATCTTACAGTCATGGGCTATTATACCTGCATCCACCCTAGACCCTGAAGCTAGTTCTACTTGCCACTTAGTCTTAGCCCTAGCCACTAGAATTCCACTTTGTGCAACTAAGGTAGATGAAATAAAAGAATCTGTAGCTCCATAATCAAACAAAATTGATACTTTCTTACCTTGGGTATTACCTTTTTCCTCAATGACCTTATTCTGATGCTCGGCCTGCTTCTGTTCCAAGGTAGAAAATATTCAGTGGTTTCTAGCAGAATCACCCACTATAGCTTCTAACCTAGATGGCTTAGATCCTACCCTTGGCTTGTCCCAATTAGGACACTGAGACTGATAGTGTCCCTGCTGACCATAATGATAACAATCAATAGACTTCTTGAAGTTCTTGCTCTAGACAGAGAAATTAGGAGATAGTTCATTGCTCTAGATACTCTGAGGTTGTTGAGGCGGTTTAGACTGTTCTGGACCCTTGGAGCTCTTGTTCAATTGAGAAAACTTATCAAATTTTCTCTTCTTAAACTTTCCACCTGAAAAGCCTGATTTGGAGCTTCCCTGAGGCTACTTCTGACTCTTACTAACACTCTGAGTAGGTGGGTTCATACTAGCTTTAAAAGAAGTCCCATGGTACCCTGACTTCATTTCAATGAGCTTGGCTCATTTAGTAGCCTCCTGAATAGTCATGGGTTTGAAAGTTGGTACTTCTTCTCCGATCTTAGGTATAAGCCCTCTAATGAAATGCTAAATCATTGCTTTGTCATTTTCAGCCCACCCCAAGTATTTCTTGAGTTCATAGAATCTCCGCTCATATGCTTCCACAGTAGAGCCTGTTTGCATTATATTAAAGAACTCCTCAGCACGTGCCTATCACCAATACTCGGACATAAACCTCTCCTTGAAGCGTTCCACAAAGAGTTCCCAAGTCACCTGGGAGATATCAATTCCCAACTTCTCTAACTCCTATTCCCACCATATGGATCCAAAACTCCTTAGCTGCATAATAGTCCACCTCACTTTCACGTTACTTTGGTAACGATGTAAGATGAAACATCGTTCAATATTTAGCAGCCATGCTTCAGCTGCAGTTCCTTCTTCTGATCCATAGAATAATGGTCCTTTGATTTTGGACAAATCTTTAAGTTGTGCTCTAGTCACTGGGTCCTCTTCCATAGGAAGATTGTTATCCTAAACCTGAGGCACCCGAAAGTTTTCTCCCCCACCAGGATTATGGTTATTAGCCTCAATATTATCCAACCATTCCAGTATACATTGGAGAACTACAGCTTGAGGATCCCCATGCTTATCTTGGTTGTTTCCAACATCACCATCCTGACCAATAGGGTCATTCCTAGCTACATCTTGGTGTCTTAGACCTCTACCATGGCCCCTGCCCCTGCCTCTACCAACATTGACATCAACCGGGACACCACGTCCTCGAGATCCTCTCGTGGAGGGAGGCATGATCACAACCTAAAAACAAACTAACGTTAACATCACAAAGTTATAGAGTTAAACCCATTAACTCGGAGCCCTAGTTATTCTAACTTGGCTCTGATACCAAAGGTAACACCATACTTAACAATAAAAGACAATTACAACAACAGATTACCATAACTGAAAACCACAATTTTTTTTTATTTTTATTTTTTCTATTAACTCATTACAAGTTACATCAACTGTAGATCTCTAGGACAATCAATATCAATGTCAATTAATACATCCTCAATGTACATAAGAATTTTTATCTTAATACAATAATTATCCCATTCTAAAATAGTACATCATTATTACGATGATTTCAATAAATTTTAGTCCAAGAGAGCAATCCAAAGCAAGCTGCTTATTTTAGATTGATCCTTCTCTAACAGATCCTAAAAATACCAACAATACAACCACAAAGACAAGAAAAGGGCTCAGCATAAATACACAAAGGAACAACCGTATGCCACCTGCATCATTGGTTAGTACCATATATGTAAATATCCAAGAAAACATAATGCAAGTTCAGCAATAGAATTTCCACATGCAAACAATACTACAAATATTGACAATATGGAACATAAACTCGCAATAAGAATTTTAGAACAATGATACACATATCTACTGAGGTGTCATCACTGAAGTTTCATGTTTCCGCATCCATTGGTATGCTCATGATGTAACTTACAGTGGAAGGTGTCTGTTGCACTCGTTGAAAATGTAACAGTACCTTAGCCCCATACTCCGTACTTGACCATGTAGGTCTTAGTCATAGCAGAGGAACAATTATCTTTTTAGTATAAATACCCAACCCATTAATTTTAAGGATTATCACTTGTTAAGTATAACTAAACAGGTTATCCAAATTCAGCCACCTCTATATGCGATCATCAACTGAATTCTTAGCAATCACATTATAACTGAAATGTCCAGTCATGCACATGTAAATAGAATTCAAATCTATTATCCCAAATGATCCTACATACTGGTAGTGGTACAGATCAGAGATACAAAATTTATATCCACAGTCCACTCCATATTTCTCATTTTGTAGAATGATTAAAGAAATCAGCATTAAATATATGACAATATAACTATGTATTAACACCATTATTATGCCATAAGATACAAAATGGAATCATTGAATATGCATTTAAGTTTGTAACATAGGATTAATTCCATTCCTCTAAACCATATCTTCATTCTGATATAAATTGACCTACTAGTTTAATGTGATATCTGTTACACTAAAATAGTAATTAATTTATTCATTTACAAAGTGTAACAAAGCTATCATTTCCAACCGAATGTTTTCCAATGATATGATTGCCAACATAATCTTTTAACCAATAACATTTAATGAATAATGGAAACTTGTAATTTCTCTTCGAAAGGAAATAGAACCTACACTACGTGTTCCATAATTTCAAGAACTAACCAAACAACCTTTTTAACTATGGGTTTACTATAACACTAACAGGCATCTACATATAAACTTTCGAACTAAAGATAATTTAAATTATAGATTCAAATTTTTATTTCCAAAAAGCCCCCATGGTGTCGTGACTGTCTCACATGACCCACATCATTGTTTCTCACAAAACGTAAATGAGTGATTAACACTATGGAGCCATTTCGAAACCTATAGGTGGTAACAAGAGGACAATATCTAGTTTTTCCCAATGCAAGGCTTAATTAATGCCACTACCTGGTATAACTTATCAATAGCACCAATTCATGTGTTTTAACCCAACACAGCTTTGTCACTAACTGTTACAGCTAAAAAACCCTTTCATCATGCCGAGATTTGAGCAACAATATCAACAGATAAACCTCTCTGCGAAAACAATGCGGCAGAGTTCCAGCTCCACTTCGCAAATGAATGCAACAGCCACAAAGATCAAAACCTCAATCTCAGAAGCGGCTGACAATACCCAAAACAAATGCCAAAGACAACGGCATTCAATATCTTGATAAGGATGCATTAATTCCCTTAGTCCCACACTGATTGTGCATGTACAAAGACAACTGGCTGTCACTAGCTTTCTTTCATGCCAATGTTCCTCATGCCAATAAAATATATAAAATAAGATATTCCCTGGCAAGAGTACAGTATAAAAACATTATAATATTCCACATTATGCCTTTCGCATAAGTGAAATCCCAAAGAATTGTAAGTGTCCCTTTAGCAAAGTCCATGCTACCGCATGGTTAGGAATCAATGTATTCCATGCTAAGATATAGAAACATAATCCATATACAAATATGTTTCTTTTTGAAATAAAGCTATTTCAAATTGAAACATCATAACTTCTTATATATATGTATATGTATGAATTCAAATTCACACACACACACAGATATATATATATATATATATATATATATATATATATATATATATATATATATATATATATATATATATATATATATATATATATATATATATATATATATATATATATATATATATATATATTTGAATTAACTTCAAAACTTCAATCTTTAATTTTCAAATAGAACATATACAATTCACATGTATATGTATATGTATAAATAACCTTTTAATATTTGAATTTATCTCAAAACTCAGTTATAAACTCAAATCAATTTCCAGCGTACAGGATTATATATATTTGTAGAAAATATATTCCAATTATGTTTGTAATCCTCAAACAAAGGATTATCCATACTACATCTGCTATTACCAGGACTCTCTACACAAATTATTCATTAGTATAGAAGCAAACAGTATAAAAATGAACATTCAAATAATCCATACTCCATAAGAAATGTTACAACCCCTAAACAAATCTTATGTTTCCAGATTTAGACAGTTCAGAACAAGTGTTTGATTTTGATACTATTCAAACTGAAAAAACACCATTAATGTAAAGCTGAGAATTCTCAAAATAGAGTCTAGCAAATACATGCCAATCAAAATCCTAAGCCAATGATACTATCTGAAAGCAAAATAACATAAGCTAACATAGTAATGTTCAGCAATAACTATCCAACCAACTGGATAGATTCAAATCAAAATACTTTAACCAGGAACAATCTGGAAAAATTGAGATAGAGAGGTCAAGGCATGACAGAGAGAACATTTCCTATAGTTGTCTGGTTTGGAGTTGCTTCTCTTAGTGAATACTATGGTTGCAAGGTATGCTTTTAAATTCTTTTGTCAAATGCAAGTGGAGGTAGTAGCTCCAAACTGGACAACTATAGGAAATGTTCTCTCCACCTGTGCTAATGCACAAGCATTGAGACAAGATAAGGAGATTCATTATTTTTCTAGAAAGCAAGGAATTGATACTATCGATTTGTTGCTATTTCCATTCCCACATCTCTCAACATTTGCATTTGACACTACTGCTTCCCAAAATTTTCAGCCTACATATGATTATGGTGGCTTCAAAGGCTAAAAAGGGGATTCCAAAGCACTGAAAGACTCATATTTCGATGGGCATCATTGATTAGAAGGGTTTTAAAGTTAAATTTCTTTGAAGTCATTTAATTTGGTTAAAAAATTGAGCTACAGAAAGAATGACTTCATTTTCTCACTGGTTAAATTTTGGGTTTCCAATTATTTTTCTTTGATATAATAATATTATTTTGAAATATGAATATCTGTGGAATTGATTTCTAATTTTTTTCTTTGTTAGTGTTTTTATTTGCTTCAAATTTTTTTGAGGTCTCCTAAATTATGATCCTTATGTCAGGCAACACGGTATTTTCTATAGCCTTAGCATTTTACATCCGTCGCCTGTGATTAAGGTTTCTATGTAAATAGTTGCTGGAATTGAAAAGAGAAATGCATTTAGTTTTCTAATATGCAAATATTTGAAACCCTTTGAATCAGAGTATTTTTTTAACGCTGAATAAGAGTATTAGTGTCATGCCCATAATTTAACTAACGAAAAATGCAACAATTTGTTTTTTTAAAAGGTGAAATGTTAGAGAGTAACGTTCAAAGGTTAAGTGTAAGTTGACAATAGTTAAGTCGGCCTCAATCTAGGATCAAGTTAAGCTAAGGAGTTATAATATGACAATGTGGGTCTAGCGGATAAAAGTTCATAACTATTGTCGAAAGAGTCGGATCTTGAATAGTGGAATTCTAGTGTGTACAATTTCACTTTAGAACTTCCATTCGATGTATTCAAGGTACCTAGTGGATTAATCATCTATCTAAAACTCCTAATCGCCTACTTATACATTATTTTTATCCAAACGTACCAAGAAGTGTTAGTTATACTACCCCCTACACTACATACTAATCACCTTCTAATAAAAAAATTTAATTATAACAAATCAATTATATGTAATTAGGTTTCATCTTTTGAGCGTGATTTATTTGACATATTCAATAATTTTTCCACATTATTAGTTCATGAGTTAACCATGCTACTAATCAAATTATGTTCGACAATAAACCTAATAATGTGAGCTAGCACGAAATGTTATCTAAACATTTGAATATAAATGTTTTTACTAGCCTCTTTGATTTATACTATCATCCCTCTCAAACATTAATTTAATTCAAATGGTTCAATACATTAGGTCATAACCTTATTAACTAATTTCAAATTAATAATCTAAATGAACCCAAATAATCTATTAATTGATCTCATTTTAATTAATTAACAATTTGAATGCAACAAACTATGATTTTAACAAGTTGTTCTATCATTGGTTAAATCTAAGACATGTTATCAACAAAACCATTAATTACTAATTAATTTTATTACATTGAATTTTAATCACAAAATAACATTAATAACAAATAAGTAGAAAATTAGACTAATAAATCAAATCTTTATAAAATGATCTTAGCCAACTAACAATTCTACTAAACCTACTAACTATTATCAAAGACCTTAATTTTAACAATATAACATTAGAATAAAATAACCCATCAATCTTACACATTGCTTTATTAATGGATAAGAACTAAGTCATATTACCCATGGAACTCTTAATTAGTAGTTAAAATTATTAACAAATAGGTTAATCACCAAAATAGAATTATTAGCTATTAACTAAGACTAATAACTAAAAGGCTATGACTAATCCTACAATTAGTCCTAATCATGACCTATTATACCTACTAAGTCTAACCCATACTAGACTATCACATCACCTTATTAACCTACCTACTTAACTTGCTAAACTAACTAACCTATAATCTGGTTTACTAACCCAAAGATGAGCAGCAATTTTTTTTTAAAACTTAATATATCCTACAAAAAGATATCTTATCTAGCATGCATTGGATTATGGAATAAGAGGACAGCTTAGGACAAGTTTGGGGTCCCACCAAATGGTGTCCCATCTACCTCAAGCAAGGTTTCACGCAAGGGAAGAGGGAGGATGGGTTGACTTGACATAAGAAAGTGCAGATTTATGTTTTGCTTGAAATTTGGCCCACACTTAATGTTCCCTCTTCAATGCAAGAAAACTTACGCATGGATTGGACTTGCTGTCAAGTCTTTGGTAAACATTAACCATGTGAGCAGCAAGCACTCATGTAAGCCTAGGTGGAGAGGCATGTGGTGGGTCCCACCTCCCAGTACATGTTTGAAGACTATGCAATAAAAATTTCAAAATTCAACATGGGTAGTAGAATTTATTCATGAGCATGGGGCCCACTATCTCAAAAGGATGAGTTAAGTTGATATGTCTTATTCAACAATTTAGGATTTAGTTGTTAATGATAAGGGTTAAGTTAGGGGATTAATTTTTTAACTCTTATTAGGAAAAGTATATAGGGAATGGAATATTCTCTGTGGTAAGAAAATTTAATTCTCTTCCCATACAAATTCCAAAGAGCATTTTTGCTCTAAAATCTAGAAAGTGTCATTTGTATGGTTTGATATTTAAAATTCTAACTTGTATATTTTTATGCAAATAAAATCAATTCTTTGCAATATAATAGATTGAAAACTTTCTTTCCTTCATAGTTTATCAATATGAATACAAAAGTTTTTATCCAAGAATAAAAAACAAAGTTCTCACAATATAAATCCTACAACATCTTTATTTTCTTTCCATTGAAATAATACATCGTTCATTTACAATCTACAATATCTCTTTCACAATGAATATACCAATGAGAAACTCAAGAGGACTAACATACATGGTTACAATTTTATTCCTTGAAAGGCATTCAAAATAACAACATAATACATTTCCAAACAACATCTCTTTCTCATGGATTTATCACCTATTACAACCATTCTCTCAAGTATCTAAATCAATTAACTTTATTACAAATGTGAAAAGACATTTTCACATACTCCTTGATAAATAAATCTACAATTACCAAATACAATACAACATGGAATGTTTCTCATTCCAAAAGATCATCAACACAATACATTGGCTTTGAAAAAACACCATAAGAGGTCACTCCAGTGCTTCTTCTTCTTGCAACAAGATCATCAATTCCTACAAATGAAAATGCAAAAAAGCCATGGGATGCACACCTCCCATTGTAGGCTTCTAAGAAGCCACCCCCGAGCTTGGGGAACCATCACAAATACAAGGAGACAATCAAGCAATCCATAATAACAACATATAAATGAATACACAATGAAAACTCTCGTCCAAGGCTAACACAAAGAGTCTCAAATGACTAAAATATTGGGGTGAAGGTGGAACCAACTCAAGGGGAGAAAGCACATTTCATGGAATCAAAAGACAAGTCTTCTCTTGGCTTTCTCAACACACAAGATACCACAAAATCCCACACAATGAAACTCCTTATGACCCCCAAGGCTTCAAGCCACAAAATCCCTTATGACCCCCAATAGAAATGGCCACATGGAGCTCATACATCCATGTTTTTCCCTCTCCATTACAAGGAGAGACTCTACACCCATGATTGTCCCAATTTCCCATCGCCCACAAGGCTACTCTACCCTCTCAAGGGTGAGTGTGGCCTTGAGAAAAACTCCCTTAACAAACAATACAACAAGAATTCACAAGAACAACAAGATTCACATTTACAAAACAATAGGCTTGCACAACAACAAGCACAAGAATTCTCATAAACATATTCTACACATCATAACAAGTTTTACAACACAAATACATAATAACACAACTCTAGTTTCTCCATACAAGCATAAAAACAATTTTCTTGAGAGCTCATTCATATTAAAATATAACAAGTAGAAGAATGAATACAACCAACCTAGAATCCAAGCTTAAGGAAGAAAATTGATGAAGAGCTTTCCACTTTCCTAAGTCTTTTCCAAATTAGAAAATCTCTAAATCTAGAGAGTGGGTGTCAACCCAATTCCTCCCCCAAAATTCCTACTAAAATAGATTTTTCACCAAACCCCCAACTAACCCTCATTAATAGGTATCCAATTCATGGAGATCTTCTATCCCTCCTTGTCTCCCTTCATAAATGAGATAGAGACCAAGAATGGGGAAAGAGAAATGAGCTTGTCCTCATTTGCCAACCCTCATTTTCGAAATTTCACTTGAGAGGTGCTTTTGAAGGACCATAAATGAGTTATGGGTTTAATATTGACTAAAATTTAACACCCAAACCAAGGTACATCAAGTGGGGTGGCTAAGAAAGACCCTAACTACTCCCTAGGGGCTCATTTAACCTCCATAAAATTCACTTGAAATTTGAATTCGGGTTCAGCATGGTTTGACTTACTCTAAGGCTTCTTAACCAAAGGTTTACATGGAAAACCTAAAAGGGGTACCATCCTAGGTTGATGACATCAAATCCCAAATGGACATGTCATGGCCTTAAGTGCACACACATGTTTCAAGTGACACAAACAAGAAAGACACATCACAAGCCATGTGGCATATCCACTTGGATCTGCACAACATAAATTACATTAACAATTTACATATCAATTAAATACATTCATGCACATTACTTTCACGAATTAAACATGATACAATGAGGTTTTTGGCTTCTCACTAGAAGCAACCTTGGCTCAAATTGATTAACAGAAGTCTATGCTTTGGTTCCCTGAATTTACCATGGCCCGTTTCCCTGCACACTCAAGTCCAATATTAGTAGTCCAAGGAAATATACATGTAAATTCCATAACTTTCATAATCAAATAATTCTCAAGAAACTAATCATAATTAAGTCAAAGTTTCACATGGCATAATCATTCATTTATAACTTACATAAATCTCATCATGAAATATACAATTCATCACTAAATTAAATTTGAAACATAATCATTGCATACATATATAATTTAATTGCAATTAAACTTCATCATGACATCACAATCATTTATAAAATCCACTTAATTTCACATAAGGTTCCAATTAGATATAACAATTTCATCAAAATAACATAACTGAATGTGCAACTAAACTCTAACATGATAAACCATAATATAAAGTATCAGTAAATCCATAGAGCATCAAAATATAATCATCAAATATGTCTATCTCAAATGCAAAACTGAATGGCTATGATAGGCTCAGGGTGAGGCCTCACATCCTCTCCCCCTAGGCATGAACTTCCTCCTAAAGTTCAATAAAAAGATGGGAATACTAAGCTCTCATCTGCGCTGCATCCTCCCATGATGTCGTAACCTCATCATAGCAATCCCATTGGACCCTAACCTGATTCAGCTCTCGGCCTCGAAGTGCTAGCATCCAGCGAGCCAAAATGCAAATGGGATCCAAAGCCAGCTGATTGTCTGACTCCACCTACGAGGCATCCTAATCTATGATATGAGTCTCATAAAAAATATACTTCCTCAACACTGACACATGAAAAACATCATGGATGCATGACAGGCTCAGTGGCAAAGCAAGACGATAGGCGACAAGACCTATCCGCTCAAGTATCTCAAAAGGGCCAACAAATCTAGGTGCAAGCTTAGAGCCTTTTCCAAATTGGATTGGGCTCTTATGAGGTTGCACTCTCAGAAAGACCCTATCTCCAACCTGATAACTAAAATATTCCCTCTTGGCATCTGCATACTTCTTCTTCCTATCATGTACCTCCTTCAGACGTTGTCTGATCAAAGTCACTTGCTACTCTAACTCTCACACTAACTTAGGACCTAAAGCAACTCTATCCTCAATACGGTCTCAACTCAAAGGTGTTCTGCATGGTCTGTCATATAATGCCTGATAGGGAGGCATACCTAGAGAAGTGTGATGCCCATTATTGTAGGCAAACTCCACCAAATGAAGGTACTCCTCCCACCTAATGTGGATCATCTGAAATGAAGTAAAAAATTAACTGAAAGGCAAAGCCAAAAATTATTCATTTGCTTTGTCTTCAGCTGGAAATTTCACTATAAACTATCACAGAGCAGATATTTGTACCAATTTTTTGAAACCCTATGTCAATCATTTGGCAGATAGAGAAAACCAGTCAAAAGGCGGTGCTCAGAAAAATGAAAAATATAAAAAGAAGTAATGAATCAGAAATAAGAACTGACCAATGAAAAGGAAAAAAAAATTGGAAAAATGAAAAAGACAAAAAGAAGTAATGAATTAGAAATAAGAACTGACCAATGAAAAGGAAAAAAAATCTAACCATCTAGATGAAAACAATGGTCGTCATTAGATCTCCACCACTTCCAGTCATTGACCGGGCAAAATTAGCTTGAACCCTTTCATAGGCGTTTAAAACTTTTCATTAATAATATAAAATCTTCCAATAAAAAAATACATAAACAGAACAAAAACTTTTATGCAAAACTTTCTTTGATCTTATTAAATTTTAAAAAAAATCTTTCCTGATGTTAATGGTGTCCTCTAGTTTCCACGACTAGTGTTTTTTTCTCTTTTGATTCCTACCATTTTATAATTAAAATTAAATTTTATTTTAATAAAGGATAAACATGGTCTTTTATTTTATCGATTCTTAGCCACCAGGGAAGATAGTTTTCTTAAATTCATTGCCTCGATTTGCAACAGCTACCAAAAAAATTATTACAGCGACTAGTTTTGTCCATTTCTGTTCAGATTATTCTATTGTTTCAATTCTCAGTAGAAAGGAAAGGTATTATTCTATTTCTTATAGAATACTAGAGCACCAGTTGGAAAAAATCTCAATCATGAATCGACCATTCATTAAGATGCAATAAAAAATGACTGCATATCGTCATCTAGGAATAAAAACACACTATGAGCATTAAAACACGAGTGAACCTGGCAAATATATTAAAATACATGTTACAATGTGAAAATATTATATCTGCCAGTTGAGATTTGAAAGCATAATCCTCACAATTGAAATATGTGCAATCTTTTCATATTGTTTTACAGGAAATCAAATTCAATGTAGATTTATACTTGCTGTGTGTGATGCGAAAACCATGGCCATGGAATCCCTAGCACTTGCACCAACAAGGTGCAATGGTTACACCGATAGCGTGAAATACAATCCAATCAAAGAATTGCAGAACTATTGTAGCATACATCTGGATGCTAAAACAACATATTCAACCATACAAGTGGAATACAGTTCAATCGGAGAATCTAAAATACAACTTTACAAGTGAAATACAGACCAATCATAGAATGCAATCATCTTTTTTATGTCTTCAAAACATGTATGGCTTGCTCCCAAATCCACGCAATGCTTGGTGCAAGCACCCTAGAAGTATCCTACAACTATGAAACTCCAATAGTTAAATCTCTAAATGAATTCCACTGGATTTTACCTTTGAACATCTTACATTCCTTCAAAGTCTTAAAGAGATGCCTACTATAGTTGTTGACAATATTTTTACTTTGTTTAAAAGTTGAAACAAATACTGGCTTATGTTGCTATAACAACAATTTTCATACCACCGTTGCAGTGGCCAGTGAAGTTGCAGTTGAAGTAATTGGGCCCCTTCTTCAGAGTTACTTTGTCATTACTAGATATCAGGGATGGGGATGCTCCTTTATTGCAGCTCTTGTAACCTTCTGAATTTACACTCACTACATCATGAGCTCCTTTTGTATACTTGAACCCTACAATATACCCATCCATCATAAACAGTAGATTAAAACAACATAGCTTAAAAAGATTGCAGATATTCAGAAGTTAAAAAAATAAAAAATTATTGGATAAGCCAAAAAAAATTACAAAAGGTAAGAGATTCAGAAATGATTGCTTGTGACTATTGTTTAAACTTCAAACCATTGGATTAAACAGATGGTCTCCTAACATGTTAGTACCTCATATGGAGACAGGGGAAGGGACTTCTAATCTCCCCTATCCTGCTTTACCAATTGCTCTAGGATGCCCATGTGATTGTCAATTTTTGTCAGTTTTATTTTGATTCAAGTAAAACTTAACAATATCCAATGATTAAGCTCTTTCCAGTAAGAGAGTGATAAGGCTTTACCACTTTCTTTTAACTTACAAGAGGGTATAGTCCACTTATATAAGAGAGGGCTACAGCCAACCAACCCACCTCAATCAAATAGGAATCCACCATAACCAACCTAATGGAAGAGGATCTTACTATAAACAATCAATCCAGTGGAAAAGGACCATCTAGGCCACCAACTCAACAGGAAAGTATTCCTTAGGTCCTTAGATCCATATTTGTACATATCTATGAAAAATGAATCTGTCATAGTAGCTAAAAATTTAAAAATATGATAGTCAAGGGAGTAGCCCCCATAGCTTGATTCAGTACAACTAAAAAAGTGCAAAAGAAGTCATTGATAATGGCATTGAGGTTAGGCTCAAGACTGTTTGAAGTTGCAGGTACTTAGGTTCTGTTAGGTGATTTTAGATTCCACATTTGCTCTAGGTTTTAGGGTCATTTATATAGCAATTAGGTGAATAAAAGCCTACAAATATTACTACTTAGGTGTGATGATAGGAAAGGTGTTGAATTTGTTATTCCAAGACGCTATCCACAATCCACTAATTCATTGATCCCAAAACAAAATACACATGTGCGATTGGTCAAAGCTGTTTAGATAAAATATAATTTTACTTGACACTACAAAACCCACTCCAATCTACAACCCTTCGCCCTTCTGATTAATTTAAGCCATTACCAGCACTGAACACCAATTCCAATAACAGTATATTTGTATATATCTATGAAATAGATATCTATAGTATAAAAGACATTAAAGTTTCCACATTCCATGTTAATATGAACATTTAAAGACTTCTAATCGATATTTCCTATCATACTTATTTATTCATCATCCGAATTTAACTATGTTTATCTAGAATAGTTGAAAAATTAAGTACAGGCAGTAAATCCTGCATGCTCCTACAAGTCTTGTTCAAGACGCACACACATCAAGGCTAGAAATATTTGCAATTGACTTTTCTAATTAGTGGTGTTATTTTGCATGTTGTGTGGGCAGAGTTAGCAGAGGAAGAAATAAATAAATACACTTACATGGGCAAGCAGGGTCCTTGCTATCATTGTGGGATAACCTATGAGTGTAAAGATATTTTTGGACTTAAAATAATAATAAAATAATTATGTGTGTGTTATATAAATGAAAGAAATTTAACATTTCATTCCATTCAAAGTTATCTATTTTTGTAATGTTGTCAAATATGGTGGGTATTGATAAATATGCCAACTGATTACTCCAAGTTTTTCAAGCGACAATGCCCCAGGCTTACAGTTATGCCAAGGATGATGGGACCAGTACAGAAAGCATGCGAAAGATAGAAGTGAGAGGGAGTTAATGATGACATAATCTGGTGATAATATCATAGGTAATATTGAGTTAGGTTTATATTCCTATATTCCTATGATGTCATAGAATTACAGTTTATATTGTTTCAAAACTCAAGATCCTATAATCATGTAAAGCCATAGAGTTATATATGGCTGTACATAGCATCCCTATTCAAAAAGTTGTTTCTTACATTTCAGTTAAGGTCGGGGCAAGCTGGGCAATAAACAAAGATGTGCCCTTCACCACAATGAGGTAGCGGGTTCCTTGAACATACTTACACATTGAGAGATAAACAAACACTTTATGTTCACCTTCACTTGGCAATGGCAGCAGCTTGGTGTACCCAGTAACAACACCACTCTCTACAGGCTCAAATGAACTCCTCCCTTCATCAACAGAAGAACCCTTTAAAACATACTCAATTCTGTCACCTGCTCCTGTGCTCCCCTTCTCTGCAACCCTGAACAGAGCATTTGTAATTCAACCAGAAGTTGTCTCAATAAAACCCTAACAAACAAGTTTTCTTTAGTAAAACCCTACCAAACAAGTTTTCTTCAATAAAACCCTAACAAGCAGACAACAAATTCTATGCCATGCAATCGCTTTGTAGCCGTTTCAGTCCTAAATTGGCTTTAGAAACACTAGAAAATTGCCTAATTTCTTACCTACAAGCTCGTCATCTTCTTCTACTAAGCTGCAGAGGTGTGGTTTAGAAACGAAGAATACATTTCCAAATTTTCTGCTCTCCCCACGGTGTACGAATTACACTGACGAACCTTCCAGAAATGGTTATACTAGTTGAAACCCTGTGACTTGCTTGCGATGATGCTTTTAATGAAATATTTTGTCGTGAGCTTTTCAAACAACAATGCCAGCGTCTGGAACACCAAAACCCTAGATAAATATGGAGAAACCCCAAATGACATGATTTTAAAATCTAAAGAAAATAGAAGATGAGATAGCAAGAACCTTTCTTGTGAGGGAGTTAAGTCTTTCCGAATGCACGACTATCTTTTATGTTCTGTAACGTAGGATGGACGGCTCACAATACTCCAATGGCAGTCATTGCCTTTTTAACCAATAACAACCATAGATTATTAAACTTAGCCTAGCCTCTTTAAAAATGAAAATGCCTACAGTGTAATAAATATCTATATTGTATTTAGTTTTGACTTTCTCTATCAACTTGCATACCATTTAGTATGTTTTATTAAGACTCAAGTCATCATCCATTAAACATGAATCAGATCATTATCAGTTAAATTGAAGTCCACTAGATTGTTAGATATTTTTATCAATTAAGCATTTCTTATTTTTCTAACCATTTATCAATCAAACATATCAAACATATTGGTAAGTTTGTTATTTAATTAAAGAAACTTTATATTTATAATTAAATTTTTACAATTAAATATAATTTTATATTGTTTGTAATTTTGTGGGGTTCTATAGAGTTTATTAAAAATAACATAATTTTAGTTGTTCGATTAATTTTATAGATGTGGAAGTCTTTAAACAACAAGATGTGAGTTTTGACATTTTAAAGAAGTATTCTAGCAATACAAATAATTATAAAGGGTAATGATTATATTGTGGAGATACATATTTCAAAATTTGATCAAAAAAATATTTTGAAGTCACCTTTTTCAATTCTTAAAATGGACAATAATAAAAATAATTATTATATTACAAAAATATTTTCTTCAAACACTTATCTAAATTATATTTTTAGCTTGCAGTTTAATTTCTTTTTAGATAATATATTATAAAGAAAACTATACTTCCCTTTAAAATTGTTTTATAGACTAATTCATTTATGTAAGAAATAAATTAATATATTACTTTAGATAAATAGGTTGTGGGCATGAATATGAGAAAATTAAAATGTTGAATGTTAATTGTAAAAGATAAGGGTACTTACCTGCATGAAGATTACAAAATTTACTTCTCTTTACTCTTCGCATAGTATTGATCTCGTGTGTTTGTTGCCTCTAATTTGCTACAAGACCTTTCCCTTTATCTACGCTAGCTTGTTCCTTTAGATCACTTCCACATATATATGGTGCAACTAATTTTGATCTCTTATTTTCTAATTCATTGAATCTAGCCTTTTCTCTACTCCAAAGAATAATGATACATATAAAAACCTTTAGAAGATTGGTAGATTACTAAGGGAAAAGTTCTCTTAGGTCAACCCTTTGAAAAATGGACTAGTTTAGTGGTCTTACCAAATGTTCAATTTAAAGAAGAATCAACCATATAAATGCTTTAGTATGAATATTCAAATTGAAATTGATTTTATCATGCCAAGAAAAGTTCTTCCCATGATTTTCTCCTTCAATGTAAATGATATCACATGATTATGCATTGCATCAAGTGAATGGAAATGAATGCCTCCCAACGCAAGTACGGGGGAGTAAATTTTGTACACATTTGTTTAATTAATTGTATGTGGGAAAGGAATTGTAGGAGTTCAATAAAATTTAATTTGAATCGTAATATTGTGGAGGTTAGGCCTATGGGTGTAGGTCAATTTTTTCATATAAGGGTTATGGCTCCTACTTGAACAATCCAAAATTACAGTGTGAGATACTACAAAACCAAGTGCTAAATATGTATCCTCACAATATAAGAAACACTTCAATCACATACAAGATAGGCACAACTACCTCCAAACTGAAAATTAATGATATCAATATTTCTATTATGTATGTTCTTTATAGCCCCTGCCATCTCCACACCATGTTATTGGTTTGCACTCAATGTCTACCATCGTATATTCTCTTTGCATATTTTTATCTTGTATATTTCTCTCTACCTATTACCCTCTCTATCTCCACTCTCTACATAGTTGATTTAATTTTATCATTTATTTGTCTAGACCTTTGTCACATTAACACTATTATTTACTTTAAAAGACTTTTGAATTCACCTCATATGATGCATAAATATATGCAAAAAAAATATTAAAAAAATAAGAAATTCTTTGATCAACCTTCCACAACTCTTCAGTGTACCTATTGCACACTAAAGTATAATTACTAATAATAAACATTCAATTAATTATTACACAAAAACTTTGATATTTTATCCTCCCTCCACCAACATGAGCTGGAGTTGTAGACATTAAATCTAAACAAATTGTTTTGATGCCTGTAGAGACATCTCCTTCAATTACTCGATCCATCAATCCAGCCAGAAATGTAGACATTCAATTAGTTGTAATGTCTACTCCGTTAATTCAGCTAATCGAGCCATACGAAACGACAAAATATATAACATTTTCCTTTCATACTTCTCCGTCAATTCAGCTGATCGTGCTCATCAAGCCATACGAAAGAACAAAATATAAAGTCAAGTCTTCCAATCCCGTTCATCATTACGCATCGAAAGATAAAATACAGAAGTTTTCTAATTAATTACACTGGAACAAGTGACGAACAAATATTCGCTTTGAGATGTAGCGAATTGGCAAAGAAGTTTGGCGAGTGTGGGGATTTCCTAAGAATTCTTAATGAAATCAAGCATGAGAAGTTGCTAGATAGAAAAGGCTATAGATTTCTTTCTTCTATCATATTTATCTTGTTATATATTTAGAATAAGATTATGACACAATTTTTGTTTTATTTATTTTCTATTTTAGTTTTTTCAATATTTGTAACAATACTTGAAGTTACTATCAAACAGTAGATATAAATGAATATGTACATCAAGTAGATAGCTAACTATTACACATTTATTTCTTTTATTATTATTCAATTGTGGAAGTATTAATAATTTATAAAAAATATTAATCATTTCCAAAAACACCTAAGAGTGATAGAAAGTTTATTTATCATAAAATTGACCACTTCATAATTTTCTTTTAAGGCATATAGCTGAAGATAAAATAAAGTTAGAATAGATGTGAAGCATTTCAATTATACTTAGGTAGCGCAATGAAGAAATAGCATAAAAACCCCACCGTTGTAACTATTTTTAAAATATTTAAATATATAGCAATATTCTACTAGATTTTGGTATAAAGTAGCTTAATTGTTTATTGTTTCAAATGATGTTTTTTATTACTTGTTAGGTGTTTTCATACAACTATACAGGTTTCACCAAGGCTACTCAAACTCTTGTGTGTCTTCAGTAATAAATGCCATGGAATGATATGTCAGTATGCAAGGGTGTTAATTGATAATTTTTTTGGCAATTACATCCATTAGATTTTGCTATAGGAATATATTTTTATAAGGAACAATTTTCATATTTGGTACAATGAAATATTGACCCTTCGAAGCAATTGACTTATACGATTCTACAAATAAGTTTGTGGGCGTAGGTAATAATGATTCTAATATTTCTACATCTTCTATGACTAAAAGGACTAAAGAAAGAAAAGTTACGTTAAAGTATAAATCAGTAGGAAATGAAGAATAATTAGTATTGGTGATGTCTAGCTTTCATAAATGCACTTTATCATCACCGAGATTTATTAATGTGGAAAATGGGCTTTCTGTACCAAGGCATAGAAAACTAGGACATAATGATATTCCTTTGCAAGAAACAAACACATTGTAGACAAGGAATGTTTCCATCCATCCTAAAGTATTAGTATGTTAAGGGTCGAGGTGTGTGCAAAAATCACAAGCATAATGGTCCAAGACCTTAGATTTGCATAGGATCTTTGACCAAAGTAAACATGCCAACATAGATACCTAAGACATACTTGCTCTATAGAAACCAAAGAATGTATTTGTAAGGTAGATTACTAATAGAAATATTCAAGTTCAAAAGTCTGGATTCTAGTGAACATGACATTCAAAATACAACTTATGCTTATCAACTCGGGAAAAAATCAATTACAACAAATATTTCAGGGAGAAAGTACATAATAGTAATGTGTGCTATACAAAAATGAGTGAAACAATTTAAGGATTTGAAAAAAGAGAAATCTTAATGAAATCAAGCATGAGAAGTTGCTAGATAGAAAAAGCTATAGATTTCCTTCTTCTATTGTATTTATCTTGTTATATATTTAGAATAAGATCGTAACACAAGGGTATGTGCAAGATCATGAGGGGCCAAAAAGTGGTGATGTGAAAAATATTCACTTTTCACTCGTCCAAAAGCGCATGAAAGCGCTTGTTGACTTTTTAGTAGGCCTGGGTGTCAGTACACCTGGGCAAACCTGCCACCAAAGCACAAGCCTAATCAGGTACCCGAAAATATCGGGTACTCAATATCATATCGGGTACCCAATAACTATGGCATAAATTCGAAACCCGCGAGCCCTTTTCTTCATTTCCTTGCACAATTTTCTTCAAGTTTCTTTCCGCAATTTTCATATACCCGATATATTTTCGGGTACCTGATATTGGAAACAACAAATTCAACTCCGAGCATATTCGGTAAGTAGTTATTTGTATATTTTTATTAATTTATTTCATTTTCATGCTAAATGTAGCATTTTTTTTTTAAATAGGGTTTTGTCTTTATATTTGTAATAATATTTGAAATTTAGATTTGTTTTTTATTTAATCAAGCATGGCTGACAACAATGAAGAAAATAACCCTCCAAATAATGATCCTGAAAATAATCCCCCATATCTAAACCCTAAATCTTTACAAGATTTGATACAAGAAAATTTGAACACAATATGAGGTTTCCAAAACACGTATCAAAATATACCTACATTAGGTCCCATGCTTGCCACACTAAATACAATTGTTGGAAATATTGATACACTCACGCAGCAACATAATGTTGCTCTTCATTGGTGTGATGATATGAACGCCCAATTTGATGATGGGCTTGACCATGATGGGATTGCAGCCCTTAATATAAGTAAGGAAGATATAGCCACCCTTTTTGTCAATCCTAAAATTGAAATACCAGTTGACCCCAAAAAGCCCAAATTATCAATAAAATGGTGCACAAATGAAGTAATGCACACAAACTTTTGGGATCACTGGTGGATGGTTTTTGATAAACCACCCCATAGCAATTTGGAGGTCCCATTTTATTTCCTTAAAAAATTGTATGCTGAGTTTGTGCTTGGTCACCATGTTGATTATTGGAGTATGAGGCCCAACATGGGCGTAGGAAAAGGAGCTCCTCAGACTAGGCCATCTTCCCAGCACCGAAAGGCCACTACCTTTTTCCCCCCCACTGTTGTCGCACCCCCTCCTCCAGTGCAGCATCCCGATATCATTACAAAGGCTGCCTCACAGACTATTAGGGCCATTCATTTACTAAGTGATCAGTTGATCACACAGACCAGGTCGGTGTTGCCTCATGTGGATGCTGCTGGCGCATCGACATCTCATCGGAGTTCACATGTATGCAAGCCCCATATGTGCATTATGTGCAGGCATATGTGCCTCAGACCGCTTACTGATTCTGATATATATCAGTTTCATGATATTGATGAGGGGGATACAGGAGAGGCAGCTGCAGAGACTGCAACACCTCATGGAGCATCTACATCTCATGAGAGTGCTTAGGAGGTGCACGTAGAGCCATTGACTCCTGTTGATATGGTAAGAGTAAACATTATAAATAAATTTGTCACATGACTTATTTAATTTAAAAATAATTTATTTATTTAGATTAGTTTTAATGATTGCATGCACTTATGTATATATATTTTTTCCATTTATGTTCAGTCGATGACACAGGAGGAGGTGAGACAGGTGGATGAGTCCACACTTTCGGCCATTTCATTTGGCCTTGATGACTATATGGTATATTATAAATTATGTACCCATTAGTTTTTTTTATATCATTTGGTGTACATGCTTAAATCTCTATCAATTAGAGCAATAAAATTCATACATATACTAATATATATTGTCATCTTATTGTGTTCTTGCAGGCTACATCCAATGTCAGTGGGGGGCATGAGGGGGTTCCTTCATCAGGTGTCGACAAAGTAAAGGTAGTTAATTGTTTAAGATTAATTATGCATGCATATGTATGCCACTTGTGTGTAGTAATAAATATTTTACTTGCACTTTATTGTATAGGGTGTGGCTATTGATGATGTCCTGACACCGGTTTGGCGGTGTAGGGTTACAGGCGTCTCGATTCAGAGTGATAGCCCGATTGTAGGTAGACTTTTACATATTGTTATTTATATTTTGTAACTAGGGTTGCTATGATGAAGTACATTGATATATAATTGACAATCTTTTTACTCTCATAGGTTACTCCGACTATGAGGGAGGGCCCATGAGAATCTTTCATTTCTTTATTGACCCAGCCCACTATTCCAGAGGAGGGATCACCAGATGTAAGTTTTAATTTTAGTTCAATCAATTTGTAATTTTATTACGCTATCATCCTATTTTGTAGATTTATTACTCTATGTTGCACCACTCTACTAATCTTATTATTGCAAATATATATTTATAGGTCAGAGTTGGTATTGTTGGCATGGTCCCTTCGCTACCCAGGACTTATGCTAGGACACTTGATCGTGGTAGGTGATCGAGAGACTAGGTACAAATATTTGTATTCAGTTATAATTTTAATTAAATTAGTCTTTGAAAATTATGAATTATATATATATGTACAAATCATATAAAGTAAGCAATCTAACTTTGGTTTGAACTCATTTTTTATGCAGGATCAATCAGAGCCCAACACTTCTTCAAAGAGGCTACATTTTGATGATCCCCCTATAGCAATGGATGCAATTTTAGTTTTGTGGTCATTTAGAGATGACACTTGACACATTTTGAGATGGCATATATATGCCACATTGTACACCTTAAAACATTGATTTGTAGACATTTTGAAATGGCATGTGCCATATTTGTATATGGACATACTTTTGATACATTTGATACATATATAGAACATGTTCATTTATATGTTATATTTGCGTCATCTTTTGTATATACATATTTATTATTCATGTTTATGGAATTTAATGGTGAATTTATATCTTGACTATAATTATCATTATGATTTCAATTATATCTTGTTGAAGTTACATTTATTTTTCTTTACTCTGGAATACTCTGTTCATGGAGCTTATTATGTTTGAGGTTTAACTTCTTGTTGGTGAACAGATTTGTCTTCCAAAGAAACGCTTACAAAATGACCCTTAAAGCCCAAACAAAAAGACTCAACCAACACCAACAATTGGGTCACTTCTCTATTGAGAAGCGTAAGCACCCTTTGAATTATCCAGGTACAGCTTCCCGTACAAGATTTACAATGAATCAACTAAACTATAAATGATAATGCTTTTAACCTAAAAGCAATAAAGGCTTACAAAAATCTATTCATAAACATGAGATAGACGTGAAGGGACTAATTTACTGAAAAGAAAAGGACATTAAACGCTACAAATTTCATTTGCCTAAACAATGCATTACAGAAAGAAACTAAGAGAGAAAGACGAATGGTTCTTTCCAAATACATGAAAAACTATAGCACAAAGTCCACACTCCACAGATGATCGTGTTGATGATCAGACGTAATAGATATGCATTCAAAAGAAACCAATATCATTCAAAGATGAATATCAATCAGAAAGTGAGCATCTAAAATCAAAGTTTTAATATGTTGACATATCCTTCTTTGAACACAGCAAAACAACAAAGATTTTGTTGTTCCTGTACATTAATCATTATCTAAAAATAAAATCCCTCTTTCCCTACATTACAATAAAAATCCTAATCTATCCCTCCCCTGGCACAAAGTCTCTCAGGTCAGGTGGAATCCGGAACCCCCAAAATCTCCTCTACGAGCCTTACTTATTTTCCCCTTTCAGTCAGTTTCTTTCCTATTATAATAACTAATTCTTGAGGATGTGTCTATCCACATCTTCTTTCTCAAATACATTAAAGTCTTCCTTTGTGAGTGCCTTAGTAATATTTTGTTATGAAAGTCCATGTTACTTGGCGCTCTACATCTTTCAAAATGGATCTATTCCTATAGAATAGTGCCATCTGGATCTTATTGTAACACAAGTGTTAATGCCTCTATGTTTTGATTGGACGCTTGGTGCTATAACTAGAGCATGTCATTTATGGCTCTCTACACACATACCGCTTTATGCAAGTGACACCAAGAAACATTTTGTCGAAGCCATCATACATATGTATTTTGGGATTCAATTGCATGCACGTCCTCCTCAATTTTCCCACCCTGTGAACCTGAAGCCAACATCTCTGAATCATGACTGATGTCAACACAAAGAATTGCATTATCATGCATCATGAAGGCATCATTAGCTTGGTATTGAAAATCGCTCTTAAGTTTCCCACTAATATAGTCCCAGACCTCTATGAATCCAACAACCGAGCATGAAACAAGGTTTTGTCCATCAGGGAAGATGTCGGGTCCTCCTTGACATTCGGTGTTGGGCCATTCTC
The DNA here is from genome assembly GCA_027943335.1 of Chamaecyparis obtusa. NCBI lineage: Eukaryota > Viridiplantae > Streptophyta > Pinopsida > Cupressales > Cupressaceae > Chamaecyparis > Chamaecyparis obtusa. Next base: position 27,507 of record BSBK01009796.1, read on the forward strand.
AGGAAATGATAATGTCTTAATATTGAAATTGCGTTATAGATTATCATGTTCTCAAATGCCAATACTGTTGATGTGCAAAACCAATTATCATTGTCATCGACCAATCTAACCCGACAAAGCTTTGGAAACTTCATTTTTGGATACCTTTTACTAGTTCTACTGCTCCTATCTATAATTCCATATGTCGTGCTCTGCTTGCGGGCCTTCTGTCGAACAGTTTACATATACTGTCTATGCTTTGAAGTCACAGTTTTTATGGGACTCGATAGTTAAAATTATAACTGACCCCGAGGATGATGGCATGTCCTTGGATAGACAGTGGCATTGATAGCCTCTCCAACCATTTCAATCTACCTTCATAACCATACCAAATAGGACAATGTCTGCTCAAAAAAATTTATACTGATCCACGAGCCCAATGTAGAACTTGATTAAGCTGATCTGAAAGGTTAATTGGAGTAGACCCTGTGAAAGCTGGCCTAGGGGGCACACAATATATAGAATGCCATCCATGACAATGTATTTTGAAACTAGTCAAAATGTCCTTTGTAACTGAACCATATATCCACCCAACCTCTTTGTAGACAAGAAGAATTGTATCAAGGAGAAAGAGGAGATCAAATATTTTGACAACTCCCTTTGCAGGCTTGGATAACAAGTATGTCAATGGTCCTACAATAATAGGCACAATCTTGATACCAAAATGGATTAATGTATTGTAAAATATTTCACTTTCATTGTGACGGGGAAACAAGGTATCATGACTTCCTTCGTACTCCATTGGATAATTTCATTTATTTCCTCCATTTCAAATGATTATAGAATGGAATGAGGTTATCATTGGTGTAGATGGTTCGATGCCAGGTTAGATGGTTTGAAAGATACGCTGCTGAGCCACTTTCAACTGATCCTCACTGCAAGTTTTGGCATCGACTAAGATTGCCTTGCCAAATGCAAACGAAGTCAAATCGCCCAAAACTGAGAGAGGTTATTGTAGACCTTGAAAACATGATCTCGTAGCACCTAATGGTTTTTTGATACCTCTCATGATGTCTGAGATACAATCCCCAGAAGATCATTGCCCAATCGTGCTTAGTGCACCTTGGGGTCACTTAGGTCGAGTGTGGTCATGAGCGTTCCAGTGACTCTGTGGGTAGAATGGGGTTGTCACTAGCATTTACCTAGCCAACTAGAGCCAATGGAGTAGACAGTTCGATGCCAGGTCAGACAATTTGAAAGATACACTACTGAGCCACTTTCAACTAACCCTCACTGCAAGTTTTGGCATCGACTGATATCACCTTGCCAAATGCAAATGAAGTTGAATCACCCAAAACTGAGAGAGGTTATTGTAGACCTCAAAAACATGATCTAGTAGCACCTGATAATTTATCAATATCTCTCATGAGGTCTAAGATACGAGCCTCAGAAGATCACTGCCCAATCATGCTTAGTGCACCTTGGGGTCACTTGGATCGAGCGTGGTCGCGAGCGTTCCGGTGACTCTGTGGGTAGAACAAGGTTTTCACTAGCATTTACCCAGCCAACCGAATCTGATGGAGTAGATGGTTCAATGCCAGGTTAGACAGTTTGAAAGATACGATGCTGAGCCACTTTCAACTGACCCTCACTGCAAGTTTTGGCATCGACTGAGATCGCCTTGCCAAATGCAAATGAAGTCGAATCACCCAAAACTAAGAGAGGTTATTGTATACCTCAAAAACATGATCTGGTAGCACCTAATAGTTTTTTGATACCTCTCTTGAGGTCTGAGATATGAGCCCTGAAAGATCACTGCCCAATCGTGCTTAGTGCACCTTGGGGTCACTTGGGTCGAGCATGGTCGCGAGTGTTCTGGTGACTCTGTGGGTAGAACGGGGTTGTCACTGGCATTTACCCAATGAACCAGAGCTGATGGAGAAAATGGTTTGATGCCAGGTCAGACGGTTTGAAAGATACACTACTGAGCCACTTTTAACTGACCCTCACTGCAAGTTTTGGCATTGACTGAGATCACCTTGCCAAATGCAAACGAAGTTGAATTGCCCAAAACTGAGAGAGGTTATTGTAGACCTCAAAAAAATGATCCGATAGCACCTAATGTTTTTTGATACCTCTTACGAGGTCTGAGATACGAGCCTTGGAAGATCGCTGCCCAATCATGCTTAGTGCACCTTGGGGTCACTTGGGTCGAGCGTGGTCGTGAGCATTCCGGTGACTCTGTGGGTAGAACAGGGTTGTCATTGGCATTTACCCAGCCAACCAAAGCCAATGGAGTAGACGGTTAGATGCCAGGTCAGACAGTTTGAAAGATACTCTGCTAAGCCACTTTCAACTGACCCTCACTGCAAGTTTTGGCATCAACTGAGATCGCCTTGCCAAATGCAAACAAAGTCAAATCACCCAAAACTAAGAGAGGTTATTGTAGACCTCAAAAACATGATCCTGTAGCACCTAATGGTTTGTCAATACCTCTCATGAGGTCTGAGATATGAGCCCCAGAAGATCACTGCTGGTTTGAAAGATACGTTGTTGAGCCGCTTTCAACTGATTGTTAGTGGTATGTTTGAAATTTGAACTGTGAAATTAATCATGATTAAGCTTGTGAAATTTGAACTGTGGAGCTTATTATGTTTGAGGTTTAACTTTTATAGATTGTTTGAAATGATAAAAAATAATATCCTTAAAGCATTAGAAACAACAATCAAACATGTAAGAATTCAAACCATGCAAATGACATAAGTATATGACATGTAAGATCCCTTCTTGGCACTATTGGCCACCCATACATGATTTTGGTCAGAAGTCCTTATGAAGAGTTTTAGGACATTTAACTTTTAAATCAAATTGATTTTTACAAATTGTCATTATAGGCTTCAAAATATCTCAATTAACCATTAAGGATCCTTTTGTCCTTCTATCTCTGATTGGATCCATGGTGACCATAGGCATCTTCATAGGTGCTCCTGCACAAGTTACAATCCAAATACAAAACCAATTTTATTGACTCAAAATACAATCTAAGAAAGGTCAAATTAATGTATTGAAATTAAGCTTAACGAACTTAGAAAACAATGCACTAAGTTAACTTATTACCTAGTCAAGTGTTCCTGAAGGGTCATCCCTTTGTTTCAGGGTCTCCAATAGTGCTTCATGATCAGTAGTAGTAATATTCCAAAGTTATTTTTTCTTTGGTCTTCCTTGATGCTTTGACAACTTGACATTTGTTGCTATAACAAGGTGTGAATACATGAGAATAGTTTTGTGCTTCTCATAGTCTTCAAATGCGGGAACTCTATTCTTTCTAATCATGTATGTTCACAGCCATGTTCTCGCAACAACAACTGAACCAGTAGGATATGTGAACCCATCACCATCTGTCATCGGTTGTACAAGCTTCTTTTTACCTTGTACACAATGTGCTAACCAATAATTTGACCTCTCATCATTCCCCTACGGTGCAACCAATGCAAAAACATCTCCTGGCTTCAGAAGATTTGAAAGATGGTCATAGTCAACTGAAGTGTCCATGTCATCATTTCTTATAGAGAGTGTTAAAGATAAAGGATTCAGATACAGTGGAACCCATGTATCCACCCACTCACTTGACTCGCAATGATCCCAATCATACTGAAAATGCATGGGGTGAAAACAAGCCAACTCTCGTGTCCAAATGGTCCATGTACTACTATTGGAGCTTCGTAATGAATGCATTTTTGAAGAGTCTTTCACTATTTGACAATCCAATCTATCTCATATAGTTCCCTCCTCAACCAACCAAAAGAATCTACATACTGTAGAATCAAGAGTCCCCCCCTGTGACAATGCTAAAGTACACCAATCAACAATAGAATGAGCATCAAGAAGTACAACACCTAAAATCCTCAATTGCTCCTTAACTAGAGCTCTCTTCACACACGCACCTACTCCGTGATGCTCCCCTTTCCCATGCCCTAACTCAAAAAAACTCCAAATATGAGGTACACCTCTCTCCACATGCATTCTACACAACCAATAAAACATTATGGCATTCTTAAATTGACCGGTGCAATTATCCAACCAAATGAGATGCCTATACATAGCAATACCATTTTCCTGCAAGAAGTCAAAATAGTTCTAGAAACAATGTTGAACAAACTCATGAGAGTGAGACCTATCGTCGCTCATATAAAAATGGTACTCTCTGATTATCTTTCTCTCATCTTTTGTGCTATTAGGGGAATGTCTATATGTGATGTGTACAAAAATAGCAACCTGAATGGAATTGTAATATTGAGCTTGAGTCTCATTTTGGGGCTGCAATGTATAGTTCTCCACAAAGTCTACAATGGATATAATAGTTCCAATGGGGAAAGTGTCCTTACATGTCCTGAATTGTTGATCCAACCATTGAGACCTGTGACTATGCCTTGAATACTTGTAAAAAATATTTGTCTTGAAATCTGAGATAAAATCAGCAACATTGTATTCTTTTGCAACTAACTCACATCTAGAGCCTTCACCTCCACTCTTCAATGTCTATTTCACTGTTTCATATACCTTTATTTGGACGAGTGTCTTTCCAAACTTGTGTTCCAAACCCTCATGAAAACATGTTCTAAACTTGGACAAGCCACCACATTCTGAGCACTTGGCATTTAAGCAATCTTTTTAATAAAATAAACAACCATCATCTCTATGACATAAAAATTGATCTAGCAAGTCTCTTGATGATTTGGGAAGACCACTTGCACCACAATCCTCTAGCATTTCATTAGTATGCAAAGTAGAATGAATGAACCGTAATAATTCATGATGCATTGAAAACTCAACATGATATTTGCAACAACATGTATTTTGAATCTTAAGGGGTACACAATAAAATGGCTTCACGGATTCAAAAGGCCTTTGTGATATTTTCAATGTTGGATGTGTCTCACAAAATTTTTTATACAACATTGTTTGACTTACATCCACATAATGTTTAGGATGTGGAGTGTGGTCTCGATTGCCAAATCTCAATTTCAAGACATCCTTCACATTTGGTGACACTCTTGAGTTAGCATCCCAAAATTGTTGAATTTCATCCTTGACAACATCTATTAGATTCTTATTGAAATGTGGAAATCTCCCACCATAAGCCCATGTATCAATTTGAAGAAAATCATCAAGTCTTTCTCTTCTTTCAAGTGCTCTACCCAAAGTTTTACGGTCTATATTGAAGTCAACACAAGTTTGTCTCATCAAACGAGCCTTTCTCAACTAATGACTTACTAAGGAGGTTGTAATAACCCTACGAGCAACTCTCTTGTCTTTTTCTCTGCTAGTCTTCCCAATGCTATTGAGAGCATTGAAAAGATTCTTCAAAATAATGGCATTTCTCTCCATTTTCTTGTTCACATGAATCTTCAATTTCACAAGCACAAGTCTCATCTTTTGCATCTTTAACAACTGCACAAAAATTTGACATTGCTCAACCAATGTCTTGTTTCAAAAAAATTAATCATAAAGTCTTGAAGCCCACAACCTAACGGTTCTATGTGACCTCTTTCCTTCCCAATTATTCATAATGTTCTCCTCAATTTCAATTAACCATTTAGGTGTTCTTGAAAGCCCTGAATTTGAAGATTGATTATCTTTATTGAAAGGGACTTCATTTCGCATATAATTTGGAGATGTATAACGTTCATGTGGTTCTTGTGCAACATTTTTGTTCCCAAAGTCTACATTTTCAATCTCCATCTGTGCATTTTGAAATTGAACATCCTCTTCACTTACAACTACATTTACGGGGTCACCTTGATTAATGTTTAACATACCTTCTCTCCTTCTTTGGTGATTTTCCTTATCTTTTTCCCTATATGCTTGAATTTCTTCATCTATTAGCTTCCTCTTGCATTTAGCCTTTCGACGACTGCTGCTTTCCATGGTGAGACCACAAGTCGACAAAAATCAAACAATGGGCCCCAAATCACTTTTTTTTTTGCAACGCATGGAAAAAAGTATAAAATTATGTGATTGTCTGGTCTGTGGGGACAGGGAATATTTTGGTCAAATATTGCCTGGCAAAAATTGGGTATCCGATTTCATATCGGGTACCCGATATTCCCAGGCTGATGAAAAAAGAGCGGGAGCAATTGAAAAAAACTAAACTTTTACATATATTGATGTATATAATATATATATAGAAAAGAGGCATATGATATATATAATGTATATTATATATATACTAATGTATTATATATACTAACATGTATATAATATATATATATATATATATATATATATATAATACATATACTAATGTATACTAATATATTATATATAATATTACAAATTTTGGAGAATCTCTTGCAGAAATATGGAAATTATAATCTTCCTCCTAGACCATACATTCATGAAGTTCTTTGTGCCTTAGCAGAGCAAGTCGGCTGGATTGAAGCTTGCGGTACTACATACAGAAATGCAATATGTATTTTTGGCCTAAATTTTTTTCTCCTTTCTTTTAGGTCTTTAAAGGTGGTTGGCTAAATCTTTGTATTAAATGTGCCTTTTACAAGCGTCATAAACCCTAGCTACGTAGAAATGGAGGCTTTGAAGAATAGTTCACTGGAGGCAGAGAGAGAGACTTCCTAGGGGTCATGGGGACTCCCTAGGGATCCTAGTACACCTTATCACATGTGAGGACCCCTAGGGAGTCCACGTGACCCTTTTTGACACATTGGAACACTCAAGTGTGTCTTAAGGGGTCCTTAAGACACACTTGAGCATTCCAATGTGTCAAAAGGGGTCACAAGGACTCCCTTTGGGTCCTAACGTGTGATAAGGCATACTAGCACCCCTAGGGAGTCCCAGTGACACCTTTTGACACATTGGAATGCTAAAGTGTGTCTTAAGGGGTCCTACGACACCTTAAGACACACATGAGCATTCCAATGTGTTAAAAGGGGTCACGGGGAATCCCTAGGGGTCCTAGTATACCTTATCATGCGTTAGGACCCCTAGGGAGTCCATGTGACCCCTTTTGAGACACTTGAGTGTTCCAATGTGTCAAAAGGGGTCACGGGGACTCCCTAGGGTTCCTATCATGTGATAAGGCATACTAAGACCCCTAGGGAGTCCCTATGACCCCTTTTGACACATTCGAACACTCAAGTGTGTCTTAAGGGGTTGTAGGACCCCTTTCGACACAATTGAGTGTTCCAATGTGTCAAAAGGGGTCACAAGGACTCCCCAGGGGTCCTAACGTGTGATAAGGCATCCTAGGACCCCTAGGGACTCCCCGTGACCCCTTTTGACACATTGGAATGCTCAAGTGTGTCTTAAGGGGTCCTACAACCCCTTAAGACACACTTGAGCATTCCAATGTGACAAAAGGGGTCACGAGGACTCCCTAGGGTTCCTAACGTGTGATAAGGTGAACTAGGTCACCTAAAGAGTCCCTATGCCCCCTTTTGACACATTGGAATGCTCAAGTGTGTCTTAAGGGGTACTACGATCCCTTCAGACACACTTGAGCATTCCAATGTGTCAAAAGGGGTCACCGGGACTCCCTAGGGATCCTAGTATACCTTATCATGCGTTAGGAACCCTAGGGAGTCCTTGGGACCCCTTTTGACACATTGGAAGGCTCAAGTGTGTCCTAAGACCCCTTAAGACACACTTGAGCATTTCAATGTGTCAAAATGGGTCATGGGGACTCCCTAGGGGTCCTAACACATGATAAGGCATACTAGGACCCCTAGGGAGTCCTCGTGACCCCTTATCACACATTGGAATGCTCAAGTGTGTCTTAAGAACACTTAAGACACACTTAAGCATTCCAATGTGTTAAAAGGGGTCATGGGGACTCCCTAGGGGTCCTAGTACACCTTATCATGCGTTAGGACCCCTAGGGAGTCCCCGTGACCCCTTTTGACACACTTGACCATTCCAATGTGTCAAAAGGGGTCACGGGGACTCCCTAGGGGTCCTAGTATGCCTTATCATGCATTAGGACCCCTAGCGAGTCCCTGTGACCCCTTTTGACACATTGGAATGCTCAAGTGTGTCAAAAGGGGTTACAGGGACTCCCTAGGGGTCCTAACGCCTGATCAAGTGTACTAGGACCCCTAGAGAGTCCCTGTGACCCCTTTTCAAACATTGGAATGCTCAAGTGTGTCTTAAGGGGTCCTACGACCTCTTAAGACACACTTGAGCATTCCAATGAGTCAAAAGGGTTCATGGGGACTCCCTAGGGGCCCTAACATGTGATAAGGTGTACTAGGACCCCTAGGGAATCTCCATGACCCCTTTTGACACGTTGGAATGCTCAAGTGTGTCTTAAGACCCCTTAAGAAACACTTGAGTGTTCCAATGTGTCAAAAGGGGTCACGGGGACTCCCTAGGGGTCCTAACATGTGATAAGGTGTACTACAACCCCTAGGGAGTCCCTGTGACCCATTTTGACACATTGGAATACTCAAGTGTGTCTTAAGGGGTCCTAACACATGATAAGGCATACTAGGACCCCTAGGGACTCCCTGTGACCCCTTTTGACACATTGGAATGCTCAAGTGTGACTTAAGGGGTCCTAGCACCCCTCTAGACACACTTGAGTATTGCAATATGTCAAAAGGGCTCATGGGGACTCCCAAGGGGTCCTAACATGTGATAAGGTGTACTAGGACCCCTAGAGAGTCTCTGTGACCCCTTTTGATACATTAGAATGCTCAAGTGTGTCTTAAGGGATCACGGGGACTCCCTAGGGGTCCTAACATGTGATAAGGCATACTAGGACCACTAGGGAGTCCCCGTGAGCCCTTTTGACACATTGGAATGCTCAAGTGTGTCTTAAGGGGTCCTAGGACACTTGAGTGTTACAATGTGTCAAAAGGGGTCACGGGAACTCCCTAAGGGTCCTAACACATGATAAGGCATACTAGGATCCCTAGGGAGTCCCCGTGACCCCTTTTGATATATTGGAATGCTCAAGTGTGTCTTAAGGGATCATGGGGACTCCCTAGGGTTCCTAACATGTGACAAGGCATACTAGGACCCTTAGGGAGTCCCCGTCAATCCTTTTGACACATTAGAATGCTCAAGTGTGTCTTAAGGGGTTGTATGACCCATTAAGAAAAACTTGAGCATTGCAATTTGTCAAAAAGGTTCGCGGGGACTCCCTAGGGGTCCTAACGCATGATAAGGCATACTAGGACCCCTAGGGAGTCCCCGTGACCCCTTTTGACACATTGGAATGCACAAGTGTGTCTTAAGACACCTTAAGACACACTTGAGCATTCCAATGTGTCAAAAGGGGTCATGGGGACTCCCTAGGGGTCCTAGTACGCCTGATAAGGCATATTAGGACCCCTAGGGAGTCCCCATGACCCCTTTTGACACATTGGAATAGGTGTACTACGAACCCTAGGGAATCCGCATGACCCCTTTTGACACATTGGAATGCTCAAGTGTGTCTTAAGGGGTCATAGGACCCCTTAAGACATACTTGAGCATTGCAATGAGTCAAAAGGGGTTGCAAGGACTCCCTAGGGGTCCTAACGCATGATAAGGCATACTAGAACCCCTAAAGAGTCCCTGTGACCCCTTTTGACACATTGGAATGCTCAAGTGTGTCTTAAGGAGTCATAGGGACTCCCTAGGGTTCCTAACATGTGATAAGGCATACTAGGACCCCTAGGGAGTCCCTGTGACCCTTTTTGACACACTGGAATGCTCTAGTGTGTCTTAATGGGTCCTAGGACCCATTAAGACACACTTGAGTGTTCCAATGTGTCAAAAGGGGTCACAGGGACTCCCTAGGGGTCCTAACACCTGATAAGGCATACTAGGAGTGTAGAGAGTCCCTGTGACCCCTTTTGAGACATTGGAATGCTTAAGTGTGTCTTAAGGGGTCCTACGACCCCTTAAGACACACTTGAGCATTCAAATGTGTCAAAAGGGGTCACGGGGACTCCCTAGGGGTCCTAACACTTGACAAGGCGTACTAGGACCCCTAGGGAGTCCCCGTGACCCCTTTTGAAACATTGGAATGCTCAAGTGTGTCTTAAGGGGTCCTATGACCCCTTAAGACACACTTGAGCATTCCAATATTTCAAAAGGGGTCACGATGACTCCCTAGGGGTCCTAGTACGCCTTGTCAAGTGTTAGGACCTCTAGGGAGTCCCTGTGACACCTTTTGACACATTTGAATGCTGGAGTGTGTCTTATGGGGTCGTATGAATCTTTAAGACACACTTGAGCATTCCAATGTGTCAAAAGGGGTCACAGGGACTCCCTACAGGTCCTAGTTTGCCTTATCACATGTTAGGACCCCTACGGAGTCCTCGAGACCCCTTTTGACACATTGGAATGCTCAAGTGTGTCTTAAGGGGTCTTAAGACACACTTGAGCATTCCAATGTGTCAAAAGGGGTCATGGGGACTTCCTAGGGGTCCTAACACATGATAAGGCATAATAGGACCCCTAGGGAGTGCCCATGACCCCTTTTGACACATTCAAACACACAAGTGTGCCTTAAGTGGTCCTACGACCCCTTAAGACACACTTGAGCATTTCAATATGTCAAAAGGGGTCATGGGGAATCCCTAAGGGTCCTAACATGTGATAAGGCGTACTAGGACCCTTAGGGAGTCCCCATGACACCTTTTGACACATAGGAATACTCAAGTGTGTCTTAAGACACCTTAAGACACACTTGAGTGTTCCAATATTTCAAAAGGGGTCATGATGACTCCCTAGGGGTCCTAATACGCCTTGTCAAGTGTTAGGACCCCTAGGGAGTCCCTGTGACCCCTTTTTACACATTTGAATGCTTGAGTGTGTCTTATGGGGTCGTATGAATCCTTAAGACACACTTGAGCATTCCAATGTGTGAAAAGGGGTCACAGGGACTCCCTACAGGTCCTAGTTTGCCTTATCACATGTTAGGACCCCTACGGAGTCCTCGGGACCCCTTTTGACACATTGGAATGCTCAAGTGTGTCTTAAGGGGTCTTAAGACACACTTGAGCATTCCAATGTGTCAAAAGGGGTCATGGGGACTTCCTAGGGGTCCTAACACATGATAAGGCATAATAGGACTCCTAGGGAGTGCCCATGACCCCTTTTGACACATTCAAACACACAAGTGTGCCTTAAGTGGTCCTACGACCCCTTAAGACACACTTGAGCATTTCAATGTGTCAAAAGGGGTCATGGGGAATCCCTAAGGGTCCTAACATGTGATAAGGCATACTAGGACCCTTAGGGAGTCCCCATGACACCTTTTGACACATTGGAATACTCAAGTGTGTCTTAAGACACCTTAAGACACACTTGAGTGTTCCAATGTGTCAAAAGGGGTCACGAGGACTCCCAATGGGTCCTAGTATGCCTTATCATGCGTTAGGACACCTACAGTGTCCCCGTGACCCTTTTTGACACATTGGAATGCTCACGTGTGTCTTAAGACCCCTTAACACACACTTGATCATTCTAATGTGTGAAAAGGGGTCACGGGGACTCCCTAAAGGTCCTAGTATGTCTTATCACATGTTAGGACCCCTAGGGAGTCCTCGTGACCCATTTTTGACACACTTGAGCATTCCAATGTGTCAAAAGGGGTCACGGGGACTCCTAAGACCCCTTAAGACACACTTGAGCATTCCAATATGTCAAAAGGGGTCACGGGGACTACCTAGGTGTCCCGATGCCTGATAAAGCATATTAGGACACCTAGGGAGTCCCTGTGACCCCTTTTGACACATTGCAATGCTCAAGTGTGTCTTAAGGGGTCCTAAGAGCCCTTAAGGCACACTTGAGTGTTGCAATGTTTCAAAAGGGGTCACGGGGACTCCCTAAGGATCCTAACGCATGATAAGGCATACTAGGACCCCTAAGTAGTCCCCGTGACCCCTTTTGACACATTGGAACACTCAAGTGTGTCTTAAGGGGTCTTAAAATACAATTGAGTGTTCCAATGAGTGCAAGGGGTCACGGGTACTCCCTATGAGTCCCCGTACACCTGATCACATGTTATGACCCCTAGGGAGTCCTTGTGACCCCTTTTGACAAACTTGAGCATTCCAATGTGTTAAAAGGGGTCACGGGGACTCGTTAGGGGTCCTAACACATGATAAGGCATACTAGGACCCCTAGGAAGTCCCTGTGACCCCTTTTGACACATTGCAATGTTAAAGTGTGTCTTAACGGGTCCTATGACCCTTGAAGACACACTTGAGCATTACAATGTCTCAAAAGGGGTCACGGGGACTCCCTAGGGGTCCTAAGGCATGATAAGGCATACTAGGACCCCTAGGGAATCCCCATGACCCCTTTTGACACATTGGAACACTCAAGTGTGTCTTAAGGGGTCTTAAGACACACTTGAGCATTCCAATGTGTCAAAAGGGGTCATGGGGACTCCCTAGGGGTCCTAACTCATGATAAGGCATACTAGGACCCCTAGGGAGTCCCCCTTACCCCTTTTGACACATTGGAATGCTCAAGTGTGTCTTAAGGGGTCCTAGGACCCCTTAAGACACACTTGAGCATTCCAATGTGTCAAAAGGGGTCATAGGGACTCCCTAGGGGTCCTAGTACACCTTATCACGTGTTAGGACCCCAAGGGATTCCCCATGAAGCCTTTTGACACAATAGAATGCTCAAGTGTGTCTTAAGGGCTCACAGGGACTCCCTAGGGGTCCTAACACATGATAAGGTGTACTAGGACCCCTAGGGAGTCCTCGTGACCACTTTTGACACAATTGAATGCTCAAGTGTGTCTTAGGGGTCCTAGGACCCCTTAAGACACACTTGAGCATTCCAATGTGTCAAAAGGGGTCACGGGGAATTCCTAGGGGTCCTAATGTGTGATAAGGCATATTAGGACCCCTAGGGAGTCCCCATGACCCCTTTTGACATATTGGAATGCTCAAGTGTGTCTTAAGGGGTCCTACGACCACTTAAGACACACTTGAGCTTTCCAATGTGTCAAAAGGGGTCATAGGGACTCCCTAGGGGTCCTAATGCATGATAAGGCATACTAGGACCCCTAGGGAGTCCACGTGACCCCTTTTGACACATTGGAATGCTCAAGTGTGTCTTAAGTGATCATAAGACACCTTAAGACACACTTGAGCATTCCAATGTGTCAAAAGGGGTCATGGGGACTCCCTATGGGTCCTAATGCATGATAAGGCATACTAGTACCCCTAGGGAGTCACTATGACTCCTTTTGACACATTTCAATGCTCAATTTGGTCCTAAGGGGTCTTAGGACACGTTAAGACACACTTGAGTGTTGCAATGTGTCAAAACGGGTCACAGGGACCCCTTAAGACACACTTGACCATTGCAATGTGTCAAAAGGGATCACGGGGACTCCCTAGGGGTCCTAATGCATGATAAGACATACTAGGACCCCTGGGGAGTCCCAATGAACCCTTTTGACACATTAGAATGCTCAAATGTGTCTTAAGGGGTCCTACAACCTCTTAAGACACACTTGAGCATTCCAATGTGTCAAAAGGGTTCACAGGGACTCCCTAGGGTTTCTAATGCGTGATAAGGCATACTAAAACCCCTAAGGAGTCCCTGTGACCCCTTTTGATATGGTGCAACACTCAAGTATGTCTTAAGGGGTCTGAGGACCCCTTAAGACACACTTGAGCATTGCAATGTGTCAAAAGGGGTCACGAGGACTCCCTAGGGGTCCTAATACGTGATAAGGCATATTAGGACCCCTAGGGAGTCCCCGTGACCCCTTTTTACACATTGGAATGCTCAAGTGTGTCTTAAGGGGTCCTAGGACCCCTTAAGACACACTTGAGCATTCCAATCTATCAAAAGGGGTCACGAGGATTCCCTAGGGGTCCTAAAACGTGATAGGGCATACGAGGACCCCTCGGGAGTCCCCATGACCCCTTTTGACACATTGGAATGCTCAAGTGTGTCTTAAGGGGTCCTATGACCCCTTAAGACACACTTGAGCATTCCAATGTGTCAAAAGGGGTCACGGTGACTCCCTAGGGGTCCTAATGCATGATAAGGCATACTAGGACTCCTAGGGCAACCCCGTGAACCCTTTTGACACATTGGAATGCTCAATTTTGACTTAAGGGGTCCTAGGACCCCTTAAGACACACTTGAGCATTCCAATGTGTCAAAAGGGGTCATGGGGAATCCATAGGGGTCCTAACATGTGATAGGGAATAATAGGACCCCTAGGGAGTTCCCATGACCCTTTTTGACACATCAGAACACTCAAGTGTTTTTTAAGGGGTCCTATGACCCATTAAGACACACTTGAGCATTGCAATGTGTCAAAAGGGGTCATAGGGACTCCCTAGGGGTCCTAACATGTGATAAGGCATACTAGGACTCCTAAGGAGTCCCCATGAACCCTTTTGACACATTGGAATGCTCAATTGTGACTTAAGGGGTCCTAGGACCCTTTAAGACACACTAGAGTGTTCCAATGTGTCAAAAGGGGTCACGGGGACTCCCTAGGGGTCCTATCACATGATAAGGTGTACTAGGACCCCTAAGGAGTCCCCATGACCCCTTTTAAAACATTAGAATTCTCAAGTGTGTCTTAAGGGGTCCTACAACACCTTAAGACACACTTGAGCATTCCAATGTGTCAAAAGGGGTCACGGGGACTCCTTAGGGGTCCTAACACATGATAAGGCATACTAGGACCCCTAGGGAGTCCCCATGACCAGTTTTGACACATTGGCATGCTCAAGTGTGTCCTAAGGGGTCCTACGACCCCTTAAGATGCACTTGAGCATCCCAATGTGTCAAAAGGGTTCACGGGGACTCCTTAGGGGTCATAACACGTGAGAAGGCATATTAGAACCCCTAGGTTGTCCCCATGACCCCTTTTGACATATTGGAATGCTCAAGTGTGTTTTAAGACCCCTTAAGACACACTTGAGCATTCCAATGTGTCAAAAGGTGTCATGGGGACTCCCTAGGGGTCCTAACATGTGATAAGGTGTACTAGGACCCCTAGGGAGTCCCCGTGACCCCTTTTGACACATTGGAACACTCAAGTGTGTCTTAAGACCCCATAAGACACACTTGAGTATTCCAATGTGTTAAAAGGGGTCACAGGGACTCCCTATGGGTCCTAGTATGCCTTATCATGTGGTAGGACCCCTAGGGAGTCCCCGTGACCCTTTAAACACATTGGAATGCTCAAGTGTGTCTTAAGTGGTCTTAAGACACACTTGAGCATTCCAATGTGTCAAAAAGAGTCACTGGGGCTCACTAGGGGTCCTAGTATGCCTTATCACACGTTAGGATCCCTAAGGAGTCCTCGTGACCCCTTTTGACACATTGCAATGCTCAAGTGTGTCTTAAGACCCCTTAAGACACACTTGAGCGTTCCAATGTGTCAAAAGGGATCATGGGTACTTCCCTAGGGGTCCTAACACATGATAAGGCATACTTGGACCCCTAGGGAGTCCCCATGACCCCTTTTAACACATTGGAATGCTCAAGTGTGTCTTGATGGGTCCTAGGACCCCTTAAGACACACTTGAGCATTGGAATTTTTTGAAAGGGGTCACAGGGACTCCCTAGGGGTCCTATTATGCCTTATCACACATTAGGACCCCTAGGGATTCCTTGTGACCCATTTTGACACATTGGAATGCTCAAGCGTGTGTTAAGGGGTCACGGGGACTCACTGGGGGTCTTAATGTGTGATAAAGCGTACTAGGACCCCTAGGGAGTCCTCGTGACCCCTTTTGACACATTGGAATGCTCAAGTGTGTCTTAAGGGGTCCTAGTATGCTCAAGTGTGTATAAAGGCATCTTAAGACACACTTGAGCATTGCAATGTGTCAAAAGGGGTCACGGGGACTCCCTAGGGCTCCTAACTTGTGATAAGGCATACTAGGACCCCTAGGGAGTCCCTGTGACCCCTTTTGACACATTGGAATGCTCAAGTGTGTCTTAAGACCCGTTAAGATGCACTTTAACATTCCAATGTTTCAAATGGTGTCACGGAGCCTCCCTAGGGGTCCTAACACATGATAATGCATACTAGGACCCTTAGGGAGTCCTCGTGACCCCTTTTGACACATTGGAACACTCAAGTGTATCTTAAGGGGTCTTAAGACACACTTGAGCATTCTAATGTGTCAAAAGGGGTCTTAAGACACACTTGAGTGTTCCAATGTGTCAAAAGGGGTCATGGGGACTCCCTAGGGGTCCTAATACACCTTATCAAGCATTAGGACTCCTAGGGAGTCCCCGTGACCCCTTTTGACACATTTGAGCATTCCAATGTGTCAAAAGGGGTCACAGGGACTCCCTAGGGGTCCTAACATGTGATAAGGTGTACTAGGACCCCTAGGGAGTCCGTGTGACCCCTTTTGACACATTGGAATGCTCAAGTTTGTTTTAAGGGGTCTTAGGACCCCTTAAGACACATTTGAGCATTCTAATGTGTCAAAAGGGGTCACAGGGACTCCCTAAGGTTCCTAACACATGGTAAAACATACTTGGACCCCTAGGGAGTCCCCGTGACCCCTTTTGACACATTGGAACACTCAAGTGTGTCTTAATGGGTCATACCCCTTAAGACACACTTGAGTGTTCCAATGTGTCAAAAGGTGTCACGGGGACTCCCTAGGGGTCCTAACACATTATAAGGCATACTAGGACCCCTAGGGAGTCCCCATGACCCCTTTTGACACATTGGAATGCTCAAGTGTGTCTTAAGGGGTCCTACGACCCCTTAAGACACACTTGAGCATTTCATTGTGTCAAAAGGGGTCAGGGGGACTTCCTAGGGGTCCTAACACGTGATAATGTATACTAGGACCCCTAGGGTGTCTCGATGACCTAGATGAGATGTTAGTGAATGACTTCTTGCTAATACGACTCTTCCACCAGATCTAGAGTTCAACCCTTTTGTGGATCTACAGGTTCAATCGTAAGCCCACAGAATTGGCCAAGAGAAAAATGTGATTATATATCAACTAATTACAAAATGTTCAGTTGAGGAGAAAATATTGCAATGATCAAGAAGAAAATTGGCTATGGAAAATTTAGTTATGAATTCTGTTAAGAATTAAACTATTAAGGAATTGCATGAATCACAAACCATGAAAATAACCTTCTACAACAAAGAACATTCAAGCTATAGAATTTATTAACTCTGAATTTAAACATCTTATCAGCATTCATGGAAGAGATTTCATTAGCATCCATGGAAGAAATTTCATTAAAACTTCAGACAAAATTATCTAAAAAAATTCATTAACTTTAGGCGAAATCATTTAAGATGGACAAAAAAAAAATCGTATTACTCAGAAATGGCAGAGAAAGAAAATGAGATAAACCAAATTTATCAAATTCTTGCAATCCACAACTTCTCTCCGAGCACAAAATGACAATCCATGGATCCACAATTATGGTAAAAATTAAATTCTTTGAGTAAGTCATTCAGAAACACGCAGAATACTGTAACGCGTGATTATTTATTAGAATTTATGACGCACTATGTTGTGCAAAAGCCCGCAATCAGGGCTGCCATATCTCAAAGTACTGATGAGAAGCAATGGCAAAAGTCTGAGACAGAGGCGGTGCCGGCATTGAAGCGACAAGACATTCTTCATAATATCGGGGCAGCGCCATCGAAACGGCAAGGTTTTCCTCATAATGTCACGCCGCCGCTGATCTCTTCTTTAAATTTATTAATGTGGTCAGTTCTACGGCGCCTACATAATTTCCAGTACAACTGCTCATTTTACCAAACCCTTCCCCACTCTCCATAATCTTCGGCCGGTTCAAAGATCTGTCTGGTTGTTCTTGTTTAACCTCCCAATGACTCTGTTGAGCTATCGGATTATCAACAGCCGTGAGTACAATTGTCCGGTGACCAGAATCTATTTCGAGAACCTTTGCAATTTAGTGTTCTGGTTGAAAAAGTAGGGAAAGATACCATTTCACAGCCACAGGTGGTGGAAACAGAGTGATTCTCTTGCCCTCTGCTTCTATAATCCACCTCCAGTGAACTATTCTTCAAAGCCTCCATTTCTGCGTAGCTAGGGTTTTCGATGCCTATAAAAGGCACAACTATGCCCCTATAGGGACTCATGCTTGTGCTCAAAATCATATTAAATAATATTTAAAATGTAAAATATATATTATATAATATTTAATATTATATATTATATATAATATATAATCTAATATATAGTTTTTGATATTAATATATAATTAAATAATATTTAATGTAACATGTATATTATATAATATTTAATATATATAATATATAATCTAATATATAGTTTTTAATATTAATATATATTAAATAATATTTAATGTAAAATATATATTATATAACATTTAATATATAATTGATATTATATAATATTTAATATATCTAATATATAACTAATATATAGTTTATGAAGGATGGAGAAATGGGAGGGAGAAAGTGGAGGCAAAGTGAAAATTCAAAATTTTGCGTCATATTCGGGTAAATATCGGGTACCCAATTAGGCTCAGTATTGCTTTGTGCACCAAACCTACATGGTGAACTATTGGAATGTCTCGAATACGTGTTTTCCCCCTGTTTCTCTAAGTTCCAGACTTTGACAATGTAGCTGATGACTTTTTTTTCACCTAAATTTGATAAAACAAAAAGGGTATCTTAAGGAGATTATCAACTTTCTATCGATATAATTGCTCTCGAATTTTGAATTTGGTAAGTAATTATTAGTTATTTTCTAATTGACCTACCTCTAAAGTGTTGATTTATATACTGACTGAAAAATGACTATAACTTTCAAACAGTATAACATTTTTGAAATCCAAAAAATGTGTCACATTCTATGCTTCGCCTACTATAAGGAATTTTTTTTTTTTTTTAAATTTTGTAAAGTTTTGAATGAGTTAAGGTGGTCAGACACGGGAGTTTTTTTATTATGAAAATGTTGTAGCAGAAAATTCATAATTAATTATTTTTTTGGAATAAAATTACAAAAAAATATGCGTCATATCCGGGCATGAGTCTACTACTTATATATAAAATCTTATAATAAAATATTATCATTTGATTATGATTAAGGTGGTCAGACATACACCTAATTCTTATTTTTTTCCTAAAATTTTTGTACTGCTACATTGAAATCTATACTTTTCACCAATCATACTAACATTTTCTCAAAAAAGGCCTAGTAGTTTAGAAACTACATTCAATTTTCTACAGATTCTATTCTTACAACTTTTTGATATTAGCTCCATAGCTAGTTGAAATTTTCACGTCAAGTTGACTAACCCTGATTTGCTGATTTTTCATTGCCACTTAAGGGCATAGTTTGGCCCCTCATGATCTTGCACATACCCACAATTTTTGTTTTATTTATTCTCTACTTTAGTCTTTTTAAATATTTGTAACAACACTTGAAGTTACTATCAAAGAGTATATACACATGAATATGTATATCAAGTAGATATCTAACCATTACACATTTATTTCTTTTATTTTTATTCAATTGTGGAGGTATTAATAATTTATAAAAATTACTAACCATTTCCAAAAATGCGTAAGAGTGATAGAAAGTTTATTAATCACAAAATTGACCACTTCATGAGTTTCTTTTAAGACATATAGTTGAAGATAAGATAAAGTTAGAAGAGAGATGAAGCATGTAAATTATACTTGGGTAGTGCAATGAAGAAATAGCATAAAAACCCCAACATTGTAACTATTTTTAAAATATTTAAATATATAGTAATATTCTACTACATTTTGGTGTAAAATAGCTTAATTTTTTATTATTTTGATGGATTTTATTACTTGTTAAGTGTTTTCATACAACTATACAAGTTTCACCAAGGCTACTCAAACTCGTGTGTCTTGAGTAATAAATGACATGGAATGATATGTCAATATGCAAGGGTGTTAAATAATTAAAAAATTGTCAATTACATCTACGCTATCTTACTATAGGAATAGATTTTTTTAAGGAACAATTTCCAAATTTTGTTGTACAATGAAATTTTGAGTTGACTCTTTCAAGCAATTGACTTATCTGATTCTATAAATAAGTTTGTGGGCATCTATAATAATGATTCTAATATTTCTACATCGTCTATGACTATAAGGACTAAAGAAAGAAAAGTTACATGGAAGTAGAAATTAGTAGGAAAATGAATAATAATTAGTATTGGTGATGTTTAGCTTTCATATTTATGCACTTTATCATCACTGAGATTTATTAATGTGGCAAATGGGCTTTCTGCATCAAGGCATATAAAACTAGGACATAATGATATTCGTTTGCAAGAAACAACACATTCCAGACAAGGAAGATTTCCATCCATCCTAAAGTATTAGTATGTTATGGGTCGAGATACACATGACAATTAAAAGCATAATGGTTTAAGACCTTAGATTTGCATAGGATCTTTGACCAAAGTGAACATGCCAACATAGATACCTAAGACATACTTTCTCTATAGTTTCAAGAAAACACCCTAAAAACAAAAGACCACGAACCATTCTAATCACTCTAATCTCTTGTAGATATCCTTGAGCAAGATAAGAACGTGATAAAAAATAAGAGTCACTAGGCCAAGCAAGTCAACATACATATTGATCTTATTGTTGAAAAGTTGATTGATTGTGTTATGATATTGATGAAGTCTAGTTTCAAGAATGAAGTACCCAATCTAAGATAGATTTATTCTATTTCGGAGAATACTACACCTTGTATGAAATAGATGATACTGATAGGGATTATTTGTTACTTGATAGGACAAGTTTGATTTGTCTAATTGCTAATTGGTTTGATAACGTGTCTATTATTGTGTGATTTATTAAGTGTAGTATTTTTGTGTGTCTTCAATATGTTTTTTCTCTAATATTTTTCTTTTTGCATGGGATAATTTATTGATGAAATGATGATTTTTGGGGGGTTTTTGATCATTTTTTCATTTTTAGGATTTTTGGGGTTAGTCTTTTTTTTTTTGCAATTTTATGGGGTTTTGCATTGTTTTTGGTATTTCTTTAGGATGTTTTATGAATGTCTTTGGTCTTCTTGTTCCTTTTTTCAAGATTGTTTATATTTTTTGAAACTTTTTAGGATGATTTTCAATTTTTAGGATTTTTTCAAGACTTAATTTGATATTGGGGAATTTTTAGGTAATTTTTTAATGGATTATTTTAGGACTTTTTTTTCTTAATTTTATGGATTTTTCTTCAAGAAATGTGTATTTATTTGGTCCCAATGTCTATCAAGGCATGAACATTATGAATGGATGAACAGACTAGTGGAATGGAAATTGGTAGAATTAAGATAGTGGTAGCTTATTCTGGCATCAGAGTTTCTTTGGTTTTCAAGAGAAAATGAAAGATGAAATAATATCGTATTTTAAGCTAATGAATTAGACATGAAAAGACATGGAAATATAATGATGCACTAGATAGGATGTGGTCCATATGCATATACATATCTAGAGGTTTTTTAAACATGTTTTGTAATTTATGTCCTTATTTTATATGAAGATCATGGAACAGATTTTGATAGAATGAATATAGGTTATGGATAGGTTGAGAAAGATAAAAATTGGATAAGACAAGGGATATTCAACTAACATATGTGATAATATAAGTGATAAGGACTAAATGGGTGTGGATGGAATGACTAGATAGCTAACCTCAAATCACTTTCCCATCTCAAAGTAAGAAGATACTCATAATTTTTTTTATAAAATTCATTTACTCAAAGGAATATAAATCTTGTGAGTCTCAGGACACTAAGATATTATGGGATGATTATTAGGATCACCCATTATTCCCACTAGATATGAGCTTCATCTATAAAGTAGTTATATAAGAGTAGTTCAGAGAGGAAGAAGATCATAAAGAAGAACAAGAGGCCCCAATTAATGAAAAAATGATAGAGGTATAAGAATTTCAAATTCCCCACATATGGTCACAACCACTTTATGTTGTAAGACAAAAAAAGTACATTGTTGTGGAGAAAGTTGAGACAACCTCCAAATAAATTTGTGTAGATTCCATATTGGCCTCCTCTTCTAGTGGTCCCAAAAAGAAAAGGAGAAGGTTGGTAAGTTTTGGGAGAGGATGTCAATAATTAAAATAATTCACAACACCATTAATGTAGTCTCTTCTAATCATAACCCTTAACTGGTAAGTTTTTCTCCACATATTCTCCTTTCTTAGTCTTCCTTCTCATCTATGAAAGAAAATATTATATTTGTACAAATTCCCACTCCCCTATCTTCTTCATCTTTCACACTCACGGCAGGATCATTTTTTCTTCCACTTTTCAATATGCCTCTATCTCTCCAACAAATATTATAATTTACTCCCCTATACCAATAGGGAAAGAGTTTGTTACTTTGTAGTAACAAGTGTGTTAGAAAGTAAAGTCGACCAAGATAACTAAGAGGGGGGGGGTGTGAATCAGTTATCAGACAAATACAACTTTTATCAACTTCAATAGATTTTAACCATGTAAGCAATGTAGCCAACAACCATAGAAAGAGATACATGCACACAATAACACAATGACACAAGATATGTTGACTAGGGAACCTCTTGATCAAAGAGTAAACCCCAGTGGGAATGATGCCCACAAAAGATGCATTAATATAAAAGTTCCTTGTGAGAGGTTGGACTTTGTTAGGAGTCTTATGAAATAAATTCAGTACATATGAGTCCCTATTAGGAGACTTTGAATCCCTACTAAAAGATTCTAACTCTGTTAGGAGTTATGGAAGACAGAAGGACCCATTGCCCAAACAGTTTCAGGGTAAGATCACTGAACTCACTGTCTACATGATCTTTGTATTACTTGAAACAATAATACCAAAAGCTTACTAATCTCAACAATTCAATACTCCTTCTCTAACTGTGCCAAACCACACCAACTACTTCTTCAGATCTCTATACTTCACATATCCTCTTTCAAAAATTCACTTTCACAATTTCTTCATTCACTTTCTTCTTAAATTAAAACAAGAAAAACATTGCTTCCTTTATACCACACTCAAGTAATTACAAATGAGTTGGCATACAAATTACAAAATAAAAATTTCCACACATTACATAAAAATTACACAAAACTGTCAACTTCCAATTAAGACAATTCTTCACTCGTGCAACTTCAAATCTTGCACTCATGTCCATGTCACTATCAACATGTCTTCAACTACCTCATAAGTGCACATGATCAGATTCAATCCCGATTAGGAGATATCATCAGATTTCCACAAACCGCTACTCAGGAACACTGCCTGAATACTGCTTCCACTGATTTCCTCATAACTATCATAAATAAATGAATTTCCATCTGCATTCTTAACCAAAATCTCATAGAACATAATAGAGTAATTCATCAACTCTGCATATCTTCATCTTCAATATCCCAAGTGCGCTAACTCAAACACTGTCTACTTCTCTGCTAATCTCCAGTAGATCACTGTGTTGACATCAATGACAATCACAGTCATGAATGTAATAGTGAATGCTATAGAATGGTTGTGAATACTCCCCCATTTAATATATTCAAAATTCATTCCTAACAATCTCTCCCATTGGCATTGATGGCAACATAGATGAAAAAACATCCAAGTTCCATGAATACCAACACTGCACTCTGAAATAATTTCATATCCTCTTCATCAATCAAATCTTGCTTCATTTTCCTATTCAATTCTCTCCAATAGATGATTTTTCATGTATACTTCTCCCCCATTGACATCAATGATAAATGTTTCATCATTATGTCAACAACAAATTTAATGTCAAAAGACACTATTTAGAAAATACTTTTACTAGAGTCCTCATGACTCAGCTCAGATAGACATACTCCCCCATAGAGGAAGTACCAACATCTAGTCCAGAAGAAAGATAAGGCTCATATACCACTGGACGGATGCAACAATCTACATCACTACTCAAAATTAGGCTGGGGCATAACCCCAAGCATACCTCTCAGATACTCAAATGTATACTTAGGTAAAAGTTTTGTAAATATGTCTGCAATCTTCTCCTTTGTGCTTATGTACTCAATTCTAACTTCTTTCTTTGACACTTTCTCTCTCACTACATGATACTTTATCTCTATATGTTGTTTCTTAGAATGTAACATAGGGTTCTTAGACATACTAATTGTGCTGGTGTTATCACAATGTATAACAAAAGGCTCAAAAAAATTTATTCCCATACCCTTCAGCATTTGCTTCATCCAAATTATCTGATTACAGTTGTTTGTTGTTACCACATACTTTGCTTCTATCGTGCTCTGTGAAATACAATTCTGTTTCTTTCTTAGCAAAGAAACTAATCTTCCTCCAAGGAAAAATGCTCCACCACTAGTACTCTTTTTGTCATCAACATTGCCTCCCCAATCAGCATCTGTATATGCACACAGGGTAAAATCATTAGATTTTTCATACCATAATCCATACTCAATTATGCCTCTTAAGTATCTCAGAATGCTCTTTACTGCTGCATAATTTGATTCTCTGGGTTTAGCTTGAAATCTTGCTACAATTCCAACTACATGTGATATATTAGGTCTTGTATGAGTCAAATATTGCAATCCTCCAATCATAGATTTGTACTTTTTTTGTTTCACTACAAGAGTCTCATCTGTGCTAGATAACTTGTGTCTAGTTACCATAGGTGTTCCAATTGGTTTACAGTTCTCCATTCCAAATCTCTTCAATAAGTCATTCAAGTACTTTTTATGACTTACAAAGATACCATCACTGTTCTATGTTATCCACAATCCTAAAAAGTATTTCATTTCATCAATCATACTCATTTTAAATTCAGTCTTCATTTCATCTGCAAATTTATCACTAGCTTCATCTTCTCCTCCAAAGATAATATCATCAACAAAAATAACAACAACCAACAAACCATTCTCAATTTCCTTTGTGTATAGGTTGCTATCATCTGTGCCTTTTGTAAATCCTAACTTTAACAAATACTTATCCAATTTTGCATACCATGTTTTAGGTGCTTGCTTTAGTCCATATAAAGCTTTCTTTAGTTTACATACCATATCTCCTTCTTGAGTTAAAGGAAAACCTACAGGCTGCTCAATGTAGACTTCTTCTTCCAATTCTCCATTCAGAAATGTTGACTTCACATCCATCTGATACACTTTGAATTTCTTGTAAGCTGCATAAGCCAAAAACATTCTTACTACTTCAATTCTTGCTATTGGTGCAAAAGTTTCTTCACGGTCAATTCCTTCTTGCTGTGAGTATCCTTTACATACCAATCTTTCTTTGTTCCTTACTACTTCTCCTTGTTCATTCATCTTTTTTCTGAATACCCATTTTGTTCCTATAACATTCTTATCTTTAGGTCTAGGGACCAATTCCCATGTCTTGTTCTTTTCAATCTGATCTAGTTCTTCTTTCATAGCTTTAATCTAATGTTCATCTTCACAAGCTTCACTAGTAGATTTAGGTTCAATTTGAGAAATCAAACACAACTGTTCTTGTACCTTATTTCATGTCAGAACTCCTCTATCTATGCTTCCAATAATCTGCTCAACAAGATGATTCCTTGATAGATTCCTGTTGGGTGTCACTGTCTCAGTACTTCTTTCTGTTGTAGGTTTTCCAATAGTTTCTTCACTATGGCTTTCATTCAAAAAATCACTACCAGTTTCATAGAATAATTCAATAGTCTCTAGATTGGGTCTAGGATGAGTTCCTTCATCTGATTCATAATCAAGCATTCTTTCTTGAATTTTGAACTTTTCATCAACTTTAACATTTGCACTCTCAACAATAGTCTTAGTTCTCTTATTGTAACATCTGTAAGCTTTTCTCTTCAATGAATATCCAAGAAATATACCTTCATCACTTCTAGGATCAAACTTTCCAATGTCATCATCTCTCTTAATATAACATTTTCTTCCAAAAATTCTAAAATACTTAACTGATGGTGCATGTCCAAACCATAGTTCATAGGGTTTCTTGTCTGTGTCTGCTATGATTTGTACTATGTTCATTGTATACACTATTGTGTTCACTACTTCTCTCTAGAATATCTTCACCAAGTTATTCTCAAATAACATAGCTCTTGCTCCTTCAGTCAATGACCTATTCCTTCTTTCTACAATACCATTTTGTTCAGGTGTCCTAGGGGTTGAAAACTATCTCTTAATACCATTCACTTCACAAAAGATATTAAATTATTTTGAAGTAAATTCTCCACCTCTATCTGATCTCAAACATTTAATCTTCATTCCAGATTCATTCTCAACTTTATTCTTAATAATCTTAAACTTATCAAATGCTTCAAATTTTTCTTTAAGAAATGCAATCCACATCATTCTTGTAAAATCATCAACAAGAATCATAAAATTCCTTTCTCCATAGAATCCTCTAGTCCTTGTAGGACCGCTCAAATCTGTATGACCAATCTCCAACTTCTCTACTATTGTAAACTTCTTGCTGGGAAATGAGCTTCTCTTCTATTTAGCCATCACACATTCCTTGCAAATCATGTTAGTAGGCTTCATAATTTTAGGCAAATCTCTTACTACAAGTGTAGTACTCACATTCACAATGTTATCAAAGTTTATATGACAAAACCTTATGTGCCATAACCAACTGTCATCAATCTTAGTAATCAAGCATGTCATCTTTGTAGGATTCAAGTGAAATACATTACCTCTAGTTCTAGATCTGGTACCAATCAAATTACCATCCTTGTCTTTTATCACACAAGTTTTCTCAGTAAACCAAACTTGATATCCCTTATCAACAAGAAAGGCAATACCTTCTTCAATCTTCATGTCTTCTTCATTTCTAGATCTTTTGCTACTAGCATAATCTCCACTCACACTGATGCTTCTTGAAAAAGTAGGGCGAACACTAAGAGCTCTGAATGTTGTCTCCATTCTAGGCAAGTCTCCTAATAGCCTCAAGTTCATCTCTGCTACTTCCAATCTTCCAAGAAGAGTTTCTTTGGTAAAGTTCATAGTAAAAGGTATAACTTGTTCAATCATCTATGTTGTCTTCTTAAATGTAGGAGTCAATGTCCTGAGAATTTTCCATATCACTTCATTCTCTGTCTTGCTTCCTCCACAAGATTTTATACCTGCAACAATCTCTGCCATTCTAACAATATAGCTTCTAACAAATTCATCTTCCATCATTCTTATATCTTCAAATGCACATATCCAATTATGTAATTTGACTTTCTTTGCATGTTCATCACCTTCAAAAGTAGATTGTAAAGCTAACCAAATTTCACGAGATGTCTTTAGATATTTTACCTGACTATACTCATTTTATGGAAGTGCTGACAAAAGTGCTTCTCTGGCAAGTATGTTACACATGATTAGATCTCTCTCTTCATTTGTACAATCTTCAATTTTATCTACATCAATGATAGTCTTCTGATTCTTTGTAATTAACCAATAACCTGGTCCTAAACAAAGTAGATGTGTCTTCATCTTTTCTTTCCAGCAGTCAAAATTTACTCCATCAAACTTAGGGCTTTCTTTCCTTAAATGATTTTCCATGGATCTCCTTAAGTTGTAAAACTTTTCCTTCAAGGACCTACTGCTCTAATACCAATTGTTAGAAAGTAAAGTCCACCAAGATAACTGAGAGGGGGGGTGAATCAATTATCAGACAAATATAACTTTTATCAACTTCAATAGATTTTAACCATGTAAGCAATGTAACCAACAACCATAGAAAGATATACATGCACAATAGGGTGAAAGCACAAACCTGTGTCGCACTAGAGGACAAATTTGGGGGTTTCAGCCGGAAGGGATTCGACTGGACGTGGTTCGGCTGGAACATGTTTGGCCGAACCCATGTGGCAGCCGCGAGGTGCCAACTGGCGCCTATGTGCCAAGGGGGGTTCGGCCGAACCCGTTTCGGCCGGACATGTCCAGCCAAACCCTTAAAAATTATAAAAGGCAAAAATTGCCCTCAAGAGCTCATTTGTTCACTAGCGCCTTGCGGATTTTGCGGAGTGCTTAAGATGATTTCGGCCAAACCAGGTATTTTTTTTTTTTAATTTTAATGTTTTTTAATAGTTTTATTATTTTTTAATTTGTTTTTTTAATTTAAATAAAATAGTTAATTTTTTAAAATGTGCTAAAATAGTTAATTTGTTTTTCTAATTTAAATAAAATAGTTAATTTGTTTTTTTAATTTAAATAAAATAGTTAGTTTTTTTAAAAATTTAAATAAAATAGTTTGTTTGTTTTTTAATTTAAATGAAATAGTTAATTTAGTTTAAATTTAATATGTTTAAATTGATTTTATTTTTAAATTTAACATAGTTAAGCATAGTGAAACATAGTTAACATAAAG
Source organism: Chamaecyparis obtusa (assembly GCA_027943335.1). Lineage (NCBI taxonomy): Eukaryota > Viridiplantae > Streptophyta > Pinopsida > Cupressales > Cupressaceae > Chamaecyparis > Chamaecyparis obtusa. The sequence goes on from BSBK01009796.1 coordinate 55,827, forward strand.
AGCTGAATTTCTGGATTTGATTGTTTGTGAATTTTTATTGATTTGAATTTTTGGATTTGATTGATTGTGTGTGTTTGATACTAAAAATTCACACATAATCAAATCCAGAAATTCAACTCTTTAACAATGGATTGTGGAAATCTCATGCTATTAATAGTTAACATAGTTAAACATGTAGTTAACATAGTTAACCATAGTTAAACTTAATAACATAGTTAACCATAGTTAATCTTAAGAACATAGTTAACCATAGTTAATCTTAAGAACATAGTTAACCATAGTTAAACTTAATAACATATTTAACCATAGTTAACCATAGTTAATCTTAAGAACATAGTTAACATAGTGAACATAGTTAATCATAGTTAAACTTAAGAACATAGTTAACTATAATCCTAACTTTAATCCTAGAACCCTAATATATTATAGATAATCCTAACACAAATTGTAACCCTAAACCTTGATCATACTCGTAATTGTAACCATTAACCTTTAACTCTAACCCTAACAATTTGATCCTAACTATAACCCTAAATATTAATTGTAACAATAACCAAAACCCTAACCCTAACTATAATCCAAAGCCTAACTGCAATCCTAAGTGTAACCATAATTCTAACCCTAACCCTAAACAAATTTCTAACCCTAACCATAAACCTAACCCTAACATTAAACCTTAACACTTAATCCTAAATGTAACTATAACTATAACCAAAAGCCTAAACCCCAACCCTAACCATAGTCATATACTCATTAAATGCTAAACCCTAACCATAAATGCTAAAATATAATTAGAAATGGTAAACCATAATTATAAACCTAAACCAAATCCTAACTATAAAATTTTAATCTTAACATTGATCCTAAGCTTGATCCTAACACTAACCCAAACTATATTCTTAGGCTTAATGTTAAACCTTTATCCTAACTCTAACCACAATCAAAATCCTAACCCTAACCATACTACTAACCATGATGTATTTACCCTAACCTGATGATATCCTAATCCTACGCCCCAATCACAACCCTAATCAATATCCCAACCTTAACCATAATACTAACCACGATGGAAACCATAACCCTAACGATAATCCTAATCCTAAGCTCTAATCTCATCCATTATACTATCTACGATGTATGTCTTTACCCTAACCATAATCCTAACCTTAAACCCTACACCTAATCCTAATCTTAACCCTACACATTGATCACAACCGTAACTATAACGATAAACCTAACTCTAACCCTACCAATAATATTATCTATAACCCTAACCTTAAAATTAGTCAACATAAAATTAGATAACTAATTACTAATCTAATTAGTGAACATGTAATTAGTGAACATAATTAGATAACTAATTACTAATCTAACAAAATTTTACTAATCTAATTAGTGAACATTATTAGTGAACATAATTAGATAATTAGATAACTTAACCCAACTATAATGTATAATTATATTCAACATCAAGAACCTAACCTCAACCTTAAAAAACCATAAATTTGTAAACTAAAACCCAATGTAAATACTCGTGCAAATTAATCATAGTTATAACCCTAACCTTAATTAGTCAACATAATTAGTGAGTTCATAATTACTAATCTAACAATTTTACTAATCTAATTCTAAGTGAACATAATTAGTGAACATGTAATTAGATAGCATAATTAGATAACTAATTACTAATCTAACAATTACTAATCTAATTAGTGAACATAATTAGATAACATAATTAGATAACTAAATTTTACTAATCTAACAATTACTAATCTAATTAGTGAACATTATTAGTGAACAGAATTAGATAATTCTAGATAACTTAACTAGAATATAATTAGATAACATAATTAGATAACTAGAATAATTAGTGAACATAACTAGATAATTAGATAACTTAACCCAACTATACATAATTATATTCAACATCAAGAACCTAACCTCAACCTTAAAAACCCATAAATTTGTAAACTAAAACCCAATGTAAATACTCACATGCAAATTAATCATAGTTATAACCCTAACCTTAATTAGTAAACATAATTAGTGAGTTCATAATTGTACTAATCTAACAATTTTACTAATCTAATTCTAAGTGAACATAATTAGTGAACATGTAATTAGATAGCATAATTAGATAACTAATTACTAATCTAACAATTACTAATCTAATTAGTGAACATAATTAGATAACTAAATTTTACTAATATAACAATTACTAATCTAATTAGTGAACATTATTAGTGAACATAATTAGATAATTCGAGATAACTTAACTAGAATATAATTAGTGAACATAATTAGATAACTTAACCCAACTATACATAATTATATTCAACATCAAGAACCTAACCTCAACCTTAAAAAACCATAAATTTGTAAACTAAAACCCAATGTAAATACTCACATGCAAATTAATCATAGTTATAACCCTAACCTTAATTAGTCAACATAATTAGTGAGTTCATAATTACTAATCTAACAATATTAGTGAAGATAATTAGATAACTAATTTATATGCATGTTTAAATTTATAGTTCATGTATGCATGTTTAAATTTGTAACATGTATGTTTCTTAAATTGTATGTACATGCATGCAGTGATCTCTATATATATATTCAGATTGTTTATCTATTACACATGGCATCCGGTAGAGCTTCTGTAGATTCTGGTGAGGCTAGTGTTCATGGGGGGGTGGTAGTGCTCGTAGTCGCAGCTCTCATGCATCAGCTGATATAGATGAGGCTAGACAGAAGTTATTTGCAGATACTATTGACAGATTGCGACGAGCACTACAGATTTTGGAGGAGACGTTAGTTTCATCCACCACTATCCCTAATAGGGATAGGGTGAATGTTATTAGAGATGAGTTGTTACGTATGATTGACACTGTTCAATCATACAACCCATATGATGAGATTAGTGCTCATAGATTCTATACTTCTTTGTCTCGCAGTGTCACTGGCACTGTGAAGTACAGCACCATTGATACACTTGTTACCACCCTTATGGTGAAGGGTATGTTTCCTCATTATTTAGATAAGAAGAAGGTGAGAGGATATATGGTGATGAGATGTGAGGAAGACCTTGTGGGACCCTTCATATATCCTCGATGGTTGGCCTCGCAGCATAGGTGGCCCCAGAAGGATGAGCTACCACTATATTTCTGCAAACAATTGTATGTAGAATTTCATTTGCATCTGGATGTTGATTATACAGATATTGCCAGTTATGTTGGGCAAGGGAAGGGTAGATTATCTGACAGGTTTAGAGCACTTGATGCCCCTGTTCCTGCTAATAAGTGGGCAAGGGTGGGTCCAAACCTTTTGGTGTTTGGAAGTAGTAGGAGGGGCTGCGGCAGATGAGAGGCTGAGGACTAATGTGTATTCTAGCATAGCTACTATCGCCACATAGGTTCAAGAGATGTCATCTAATCATGTGGGCAGATATGTGTTACGTTCACGTTCATCCATTCCTACACCTACATAGCCTGGTGCATCATGTAGTGGTGGTGACTTAATCATTTGAGTACATACAAATTAATTAAGTACTTACATAACTACTTTAAAACTAAAATAATTAACTAGTTCATGATTAATGTACATACAAATTAATTAAGTATTTGTAACTACTTAACTAGCAGTAATTAAGTATTTGTAACTACTTAACTAACAATTACATTATTCTAATTAGTGCACATAATTAGATAACTAATTAGATAACATAATTAGATAACTAATTACTAATCTAATTACTTTAATCTAACAAAATTACTATTCTAATTAGTGAACATAATTAGATAGTTCATAATAGATAACTAATTACTAATCTAACAATTACTAATCTAATTAGTGAACATAATTAGATAATTAGATAACTTAACTAACAATTACTAATCTAATTAGTGAGTTCATAATTAGATAACTAACTAGATAACATAATTAGTGAACATAATTAGATAACTAATTACTAATATAATTAAGTTAATCTAACAATTACTAATCTAATTAGTGAACATAATTAGATAGTTCATAATAGATAACCAATTTTAAACTAATCTAACAATTACTAATCTAATTAGTTCAAACATAATTAGTGAACATAATTAGATAATTAGATCTAACTTAACTAACAATTACTAATCTAATTAGTGAACATAATTAGATAACTAATGTTATTTCATCTTTTTAACTAACGTAAAATTAACTAATCTAACTAACATAATTAGATAACTAATGTTATTGAACATCTTTAACTAACGTAAAATTAACTAATATAACCGACATAACTAACTAATCTAACTAAAATTTTAACATAATTAAAGTAAAACATATAATTAACTAAAGCATGATTACATACATACATACATAAAAACATATTTTCTATATATATGAGCTCAAACATGAAACTTCAAGCTAGATAGAGTTCAAATATGAAAGTACAAGAGCTACAAAAGGAAGTTTATTCAGAAGCTTATAGAGTTCTAAAGCTCCTGATACATATTGTACACACTAAAATGGTGCACTTCTATGAACCATTACATGCAAGGTTGCTCAAGAATGAGGCCTCACAAAGCGGCTCATAGCTCTCTATGCATGGAGTTGCAAGGGACTATGATTTGTTTGCTCTCAGCTAGAGCTACAAGCTTGTGACCTTGCTAGTCAACCACACAATGAGAGATTCAAGTGAAGACAAGGGCAACAATGCCAATATCTCCAAGAATCAAATATGCAATGCAATGCAAGCTATATGATGATGCAATCTAAACTATGAAAGGAAAGTACAAACTATGCTATGAAAGGAAAGAGCAAGTATTACCAAGCCTTCCTATTTAGACTATGTGAGATTAATCTATTGCATAAAAGGAAGTCTACACTAAGAATGCCATTATTATGCAACTTATGAAAGAAAATATGAACTAGATGATGCAATGAAGCCAGTCTTCAATGTCTTCAAACTCTAAATGCACCTAAAACCTGCAGCATAACATTAGCATAAAACAAGTGGATGCAAACGAAGGAGAGAGCTCTCCTTTTATAAGAAATGAGGTGAAATGGACCATGGAGATTAAGAGGCAAAAAATCTTAATCAGCGGTGGAGCTTGAAAGAGGAGCAATCCATGTGCACAAGTATCCTCCAATAGGAAAATAAGAGTTGACTTTATGTCCATATGAGACAAAAAGTACTTTTCTCCTTTTTATAAAATATGAATAATATTTTATTTGTGCAACTTAAGATAAGAGGAAAGGTGGGCTTTTTATTTAATCAAAAGGGGAGGAAATATTCCTTTTAATCAAATAAAGACTTAGAATAAATGGTTAGCCCAAGGATAAAAATCCAATATATGATCGAATTTTAAGATTTGATCAAGAGATTGATAATGTTGAAAATATTGATTATTGATAAAATTGATTCAGGATTGATAAATTAGATAAATGGGGCCCAAAGTCTAGGCGACCATTTTTGGGTGCATACATTTGCCCCTCTTTGACTAATGTGTGATCGATTTGGGAACACATGTAGTCAAAGAATAAAGTTGAAATGTGAGATCGATCTGGGATCACAAAATAACTCAGATGTGAGGTCGATTCAGGATCACACCCAGACAAACATAAACAAAAGGCCTTTGAACATGAGGTCGATTCGGGATCACATTCAAAGTAAGAGATAAGAATCTCAAATTTGAGCGACAGCTCACAAAAGATGTTTGAATCAGGAAAATCAAGCAATTAGGGATGAGAATCCCATAGGTACTGCCCCCTCGAAATTGAAATCAAAATCAGGTAAAGAGGAGAACAGCTAATTGATAAGGATTTGATCAAATCAGAATGAAATCATAATCGAAGGTAAAGGTCAAATAGGTTAACCATTAGGCAATGAAACATGCCCCAGCCTGACTGAAAAGATGTAGTCAAACGTGAGAAATGAGGGAATGGAATGAATATGAATGAAAGACTAGAAGTTTGGAAGACATGGAAATGAAGAAATGACGATGCCCCAACAAAGATCGGAGGATTAGGCCTCAGAAGATCAGTCAACTGTGCAGAAGGGGGGAAGATTTTGACACATTATTTTGACTATCAAGATGACCTTGGATTTCAATTTTGAGTCCGAAAATGGATCCAGGACGTCGAAATTAGCTAGGGGTGCAATTTTCGCACAATTCCGAGGTGTTTTGAAAATGAGGTCAAAAAGTCAAAAGGCTATAAAAGGGGTCAAAATGTCATTTTTAAAAATCATTTGTCTTTTAGCGATTTGAGAAATTTTAGAGCTTAGAGAGAGAAAATGGCCTAGCAAGCAGGAGTTCCCATCCACAGGCATCGATTCGAGTGCGTCTGGTTGCACAACCGGCCACCACACTATCCTGCCCCGGTATGTTTTCGAAAACTCAAGCTTTTTGAGTCATTTTTTTGCATTTAATAGCTATTTTAGCACGTTTTTTTTAATTTTTTAATTTTAAAATTTTTTTCTAGGTGAAATATCATGTGATACTTTAGAAGTATCGTGCGCTTTGGGGAGAAGTGTCGCACGATACTTCGCGGGTCCTCAAAGTATCGTGTGACCTAAGGCACCAGTATCGCACAATACTAGGTGAAAGATCGCACGATACTAGGTGAAGTATCATGCAGCATGAGGTTTATCACCCCGCTATAGGGAGAAGTATCACGCGATACTTCTCCAAAAAAGAATATCACCCAGTTTAAAAAATTTGATATTTAATGCATTTTTGAGCAAAAATGACATGGGTCTAGACAATGTTACATTTTAGCGATATTTTATACTAAGTTTTTGGACATCCATCATGATATGCACTAACAACTGGCTTGGTTTTTGGCTTGTAGGAGGTTTTTGCAGTGCTCATCATCAGAGCGCCGAAGGTGACAGGATTGAGGTGTGTCCGAGATCTAGACGATCCGAGCAATGCCAATATCAGAGTGATGGGATTCAAATATCTGCTGAGGTATCCATACATCAGAGCGGACCACGGGTTGTTGACTACTCTTACTGAGAGATGGCATAGCGAGCACAACACCTTCCACCTACCTAATGGAGAGGCATCGATCACACTGGAGGATGTCTACAGGATACTACGGGTTCCGTGCCATGGCGAGCCAGTGAGTATAATCATGTTTTAAGATATAATCATAAATGTAATGTTTCCATATGATGAAAACTGACATGATTCATTTGTTGGCACAGGTGTACTATGATCAAGATGCCACGGAGGGGCGCCGCCTGGTTCAGGAGATGTTCCAGGATGTCACGATTCTGGATAGGCATATCAGCTGGGAGAGGCTGATAGATGATTTTGGCCGAGACTACCCAGTGCCATGTATAGTGGCTTCCATCATTTCTCAGATCCTGATGACTGACCGCAGTCAGAAGGGATTCCCGCTCGGATGGGCTCGGTTACTAGTTGATTTGGTCGGCAGGCCTCAGCAGATGGCATGGGGTCCTGCCATATTGGCAGAGATGTACCATGAGCTGCACGAGATCATCTACAGAGACGGTCAGACATAGGCATGCGGTGCCATCCTGGCACAGGTATGGGTGTGGGAGCACATCGTTGTGGTGCACCCCAGGGTTCAGCCGAGGGAGAGGAGGTACCCCTACATCTACAGGTATCTCGGGTTCATATCACATGCCCATTCTAGGGATGTGACATACTATAGACAAATTCTAGATGAGATAGCCTCATTCACATGGAGGCCCTACAGGGAGGTTGAGGTTTGGGGAGATGCAGTCAATGAGCTGAGTTATATGCTATGCAGTCGGCCACTGGTAGGTTGGTATGCAGAGATAGTTGAGAGATTCTGCATCACTCAAGTATGGCGGCAGTTCAGGAGGCAGTAGTGAGTCTTGACAGAGACTACCACATATGCCAGGGCCAGAGATGAGGAGGGTCATGGGTGGCTACCCATGTTGGACTATCAGTAGGCTGTCGCAGAGACAACAGGTATCAGGAGCGAGCCCTGGGAGTATTTCCCAAATATGGTAGATGCAGGGGCTGATGGAGCCTATAGAGCAGAGCGGAAGAGGGTGCCATTCCCTTGATTTATAGTACCAGATGCACAGGTACCAGTGCCGGAGGAGACAGAGGGGACGGAGGGGAGGGAGGGGGAGAGGGAGGGGATGGAGGAGATGGTAGGAGTGGGAGAGGGAGGAGGATGGAGAGAGGGGAGGGGTTGAGATCAGGTGGCTGGAAATGGTCACGGGGATAGAGATCAACAACACCGGAGGAGGAGGCGAGACCAGCTCGCCGATAGGCAGAGGCACAGCAGGAGTAGCCTACGGGGGGAGAGGATCTGAGAGCCCAGATACAGGCTCAGGAGGTAGAGATACAGCGGCTCCAGACTACTATAGCCATGAGAGATTAGTAGCTACTGGATCTGAGGGTAGAGCGGGATTAGTAGATAGCTGATCTCAGAGTAGAGATAGCACGCCGTGAGGCAATGGCACAGGCTGAGGCACTGGAGATCCGACAGGAGTCAGCGAGAGCAGCCTACTATCATAGACTCTATTTACAGGCTGTCCCAGAGGGTGAGAGAGCACCATCATATTCTCAAAGGGCAGGGGTATCAGATGTGGTACTCGATAGGAGAGCTATGCCTCCACCACCATGAGCTCCTCACGAGGGTGGTAGCGAGTCTTAGGGTTAGGTCTTAGATGTTTTGGACATATCTTGAGACTTTTGATCTAGATTTTGGGATCTCATATTGTATTGTGTATCATGACATTGTATACAGATTTATGAGATTACTGGATGTTTGATGTATCATGTGTATTTGTCTCACTTGTGATGGATGTATCAATTTATGTATATTGTCTTGTCATTTTGCTCAAAATGCTTATGTATGTTCTCTCTCATAGATGTATGTTTAATTCTCATGTGTATGATATAGACTCGTGTTTCTTGAAAATGATAGTTTTGATATAGATATGATGATATGATTAACCCCTTGTGATGAACAGGAATAGGTTCGAGATGAAAAGAACAAGGAGTGAAAGACATGATCGAGAAGAAGAAAAGGTGAGCGCAGTCGACTGACAGGTCCACGTAAGATGAAAAAAGGAGAGCTCTCTCCATATGCAAGAAATGCAAGACTAGACTATCATGAACCTAAAAATGCAAGTTACTATGAAAGTGGTTGACTTGCAAGGTCACAACGCTTATAGACATCTAATTATCATCATCGAGCATTATTGGTAGCGTCGTAAGATCATACAATGCACACTAGCATAACTATGTGGATATGAATATGATCTTTATCAGATAGAAATGTGGGAATCCCACCTAGGCATCAAAGACATATAGGTCGAGATGACTAATGCAGTGGGATCACCTAAGTTTGATATGGTGAGATTATGCTTGTATCAAGACACATGAAATTCAGGATAGCTAAAAGCACGCACTCGCAAAATAGTCAAGGATAATACCTTGTCAATCCATAGTGTCAAGTAGGACCAGCATAAATGCTCATGACAGTTAGGATCAACAAAATATACCCACAAGCAGATAAAGAAAGAAAACATGTTCTCATTCCCTCAGTCTTCTAGCTATGCATCATCGAAAACTTCTTAGGGAGAGACCACTCATCAAATAAATCCTCATAGACAGCACACAAAGAGAAAATAAAGTCATCATATCGTCAGCGAGTTGATTGTTTAAGTGCGTATGTGTTGGTCATAGAGTTAGACTCTAAGTATCGCATCTACAAATGAGAAATATCGCATCAAACTTAGACTATAGGGTAAGACATCTGATAAGTGTTAAGAAACACTTGACGCAAGGGTAGTGTTGAAAAATACTATTCAGGGTGGTGTTGAAAAACACCTGTTGTGAAATGCCCCAAGAGACAAACGCACCTAAAGGACCAATGCTAATAGTTATGCCCCCTAGACAAAGACAAAGACCAATTCCAGACTAAGCCAAATAAGGTCAAGGCATGATGGGAAGTGGCTTAGTGTCAAGGATGCATGCTAACAAATAGGGGTGCAAAGGCCTCAAGTAGTGCCTGTTTCCAGTTTTTCACCACTTGGATTCTTTTTTTCATTTTTCATTTTTTTTGGATTTTTGAACTTTTTTTATTTTCTTGTATTTTTTTCAGGACTTTTTATGCTTTTTAGGATTTTTTTCAGCATCATAAATAAATTTTTTTGGTATTTTTTCAGGATCAATACATATGTACAAAGGATGCCCCTAGACAGAAATAGGCATCAAACTCCCAAGAAAGATCACATCGTGTAGTCCCAATATCTAGCAATGTGGAGGACAAGATGGATAAGCAAGCTGGTGAATGAGATGGAGGACATGAGAATGAAGGAGAGTGAAGGGAAGAAATCCTCAAGGTCAAACTCCTCAAGAGTACCCAAGCTAGGGAAAAATTGTTGTCATGTAAAGCACATCTGGACAAGCAATGAGAGGCTAGCATAGGATAAGTCACAAAAGCACATTGCAAAAGAAGGAAGGATGCAGTCCAAAGGAGTAGACATGTCAAGAGGCTTCGTAGCATCGTGTTTTACTTCTTTCTTCTTCTTTTTTATTAGATCAAGACCAAAGGGGAAAAAGACAGTGAAAGGCTAGAATGAATGGAGGAAAATGAATATGAAGGCTAAACATGAAAAGAGTGAAAGCAAGATCATTGTAAGATAGCTCACAAGATAGCCAAATATTCAATTATAGGTCAACATTGTCAAGATCAAAGAGAGAAGATGGAATGGATGAAATATGTAGAAGAACTACGCATGATGCCTGATTGTCAGATTTTCATCACGGTACTTATCCAAGGTGCCACAAGAGAGTGGTTTTCACCATAGGATGAATTTATTTCTCTTTACTTTTGCTACCAAGGTGCCTGTTTCCAGGTTTTCACCATGGCACATTTTTAATTTTTTTTCAATTTTTTTGCTATTTTTTGAATTTTTCTATTTTGTTAATTTTTTTGGAAGAAGGCAAGCTTTTTAGCTAATGCTCCTTGAAAGGATAAACCATGATATGCCAAGGATTCAAAATGATATGCTCAAAGATGCTGAAGGGGAAAAGAAGATGCAGAAGGAATAGGCAAATGAAGAAAAAATGATAGAAGGTAGAAGGATAATGAATGGAAGGAATGTAAAAAGGTAGATGGAAAGAAAGGTAAGATCAATGTCAATACACACCTTGAAGGGTGGCGAGAGGATGGAGGAAACATGAACCATATTCTAGTCCAAGTGTGAACCATATTCTGATTCATTATTGCTATCTGACTCTTCGAAAAGAGGATTGGTGTGCTTGTTATAATTCTCAAATGTGAATGGAAAAATACGAGAAGGAATATGGAAAATGTTTAGTAGAGGTTGTGGTTTAGGCGCATGGAATGAAAGAATGTTTTTGGAAGAAGATGAAGTGGAAGTCTTTGGAAGCTTGAATGTCAATTTCACTTTTTGTTCAACATGAGACTCTTTCAAGAGAGATTTTGGAATCCATATAGCCTTAGGCTTTTCATTTCTTTTTGATAATTTAAAGAGAATATCTTCAATGATGGGTTTTGGAACCCATACTTGTCTTGTATTTTTCTTCTTAGATATCTCTTTTGACTTTATGTTTCTATGTCGATTAGAGGAGACATGGTGATCTTCTTTTTTTGATGGATTCGTGTATTGCTTCTTTTTCTTATATTGAACAATCAAGTTACTTCCAAAAGACTTGGGACTTGTGGAAGAAGAAGGATGATATGACTGGTTTAGATGGGTGGGTGAATGAAAAAGATTCAAGGGTATGCATCTATGTTGACCTTGAGGAAAGATAGGAGATGGAGGGACGTAAGGACCTAAGATGGATGACGAATTAGGAGAATTAAGAGGGGAAAGTGAAGGGACATAAGGACCCAAGATGGAAGGAAGACATGAAGCCCTTAGTATTGGTGGAGGAGGTCTAAGGATGGATGTGGAAGACGTAAAAGGATAATCAATAAGTTCATCAGCATCTATATGACAACCAAGGATATCAGCATCTTTAGAGTGAGCATTAGAATTTTCAACAGGATCCTGGACATCTTGAATAGGAGCATCTTCTTTGATAGGATCATTCAAAGCTTGCAAAGACATAGGAAGAGAAGAAAGTGGAAGTGAACATGGAGTGGTAGAACAAGAAGATGGAAGACTTTGATCTTGACAATGATTGTTGGGTAGCATAAGCGTATCAACTTTTTCTAGATTTTCAATAGGCTCAACATTGGAAGTAACAACACCATTTTTAATAACCTTAATGCAAGTATCATCTTTAGAAAGCGCAAGCGTAGTAAGGTTATTTTGATTGTCAATAAGCTCAATAGTGTAAGTAGTAGCTTGATCTTGCTTAGGAGATAGTGGAATGAATGTGAAAGAGCGTAGAGGATCAAAAGAACCATGAAGCGGATCAGAGACATCATGAAAAGGATTGGATGACATGGAGGGTTCTTGATCTTGATCTTTTTTTATGTTCTTTTCTTTATCATTTTTAGAGTCCTCTTGACATGGAGCCACTTCTAAGGACAAGGAAGCATGTTGGGATTGTATGGAAGACTTTGGAAGAGGTGGTGAAGGACTAGCTGAAATAGGCATTATAGCGGATGAAGGCTTAGGTTCTTTAGGTTTGACATTATTGAAAGTATTTGCAGCCAAGTGAAGGTTATCTTGAGTATCTTTAAGAGGTGGCCCTTGAGGATAACTATAGGGAACCGCATGGAAAGTCTTAGGATCTTTGTTGGATGAAGGATTTGTGAAAGATTTGGATGACTCAGAAGCTTTAGGAAGTGTGTGGGTATTGGAGGAAGTGGCGGATGGAAGGGGACCAAAGGTTTAGCATTAACATGATCTTGTTGGAGAGTGTAATCTTTATTTTCAGCATGAGAGTTTTTAGACAAGACATGCTCATAGTATCTTCATTTATAATCAGCATGGAAAGCTTTCTCTTCCTCAATAGAAGTAGATGTATCATATTGTTCACAACAAATATCATAATTTCTCTCAAAATCAGAATCATATGGATCACCATCACAATCTATCCAATAGGATGACCCTTTAGTAAGCCTAAGCACACGACGAGGAGGACTCTTAGGAATAGAGTTGCCATAAGTATTGCTACATTGTCCATCATCATAGTCATAATAGTCATCATAGTCATCAAAGGTAGGTGTGTCACTCTTTGTGGAAGAGACATCACAAGGACTATCATGTTGCTCTTTATGGTATGTCTTCTGAAGAGAAGTAAGACTCTTAGGAGAAGTAGAAGAAGAATGAGATCGTGAAGAAGAGGAAATTGAAGACTTAGTGGAAGAAGAAGACTTGGATAATGAGGAATTCAAATAATGTTTAGAAGAGTCATGATAAGATCTGGAAGATGAAGAATGTGAATAGTGTTTAGAAGAATCATGATGAGACTTAGAAGATGAAGAATGAGAATGATGTCTGGAAGAGTCATGATAAGACTTGGAAGGTGAAGAAGAATGAGAATATTTAGATGATGAAGAATGTTTGGAAGAAGAAGATTGTGATATGATCATGTTTATGATTCTAGCAAAGGCATCTGATTTAATCATCTTTTCTTTTATTTTTGCTATAAATTCATCACTCATGAGAATTTTGGAGGAACAACACTTTTCAAATATGTCAATGAGCTCAAGATCATCTATTCTTAATAAAGGTTCCAAAGCTAGATAGTTAAGATTCATGGTTCCAAAAGAGGAGAAATCAAGCATAGGAATGATAGAAAAATAGAGGAATGCAAACTAGATAGGAGAAAAAGAATCAAGAAGAAGAAGAAGAATTTCCCATGGGAATAGAAGACTTTAGAAGAACATGGGAAATGGAGAAGAAAGAAGAAGACTAAGAACCATCTTGTGCAATTGATACCATAATGTTCATTGAGATGTTGAGCAACATGACAACACCTAGGATCTAAGATCTGGACTGACCAAGGAAGACTGAAAATAGAAGACCCTTGGTAATAAGATGACCTCACAAAATGTCAACACCAAACTAGGATAATCAAAGTTCTCTATTGTCCAAAGAGAAATGAAAAGATAGAAGAAGGGGCTTTACCAACATTGTCAAAGAGGTGCTTCAAATCAAAGAGTGACTACCCTTGCACTTTTGAACCAGGAGGTTGGGCTAGGCCAAAAGATAATTAAAATTTAAATGAAAATTATTTGGACAATAAGAGTATGAGAATTTCCCAAGAATGTAGCTCACAATTCTAGAGATAAACTTTCTCACCAAGAGCAGCCTTCTAATGCGATATTTCTCTTTAGCTAATGTGATACTGATGTTGATCTTGACCAATTTGTGAAAAATTTTGAGTTTTCAAGGTCTAATTTCAAATATTTGGATCTGAGGGTGAAAATGTCTGATTTCAATCACATCATTCAATAGCAATTGGACAGGTTTGCAAATAGTATGGGATCAAACATGTCTTCAAACACTTGAAACAAGGGCAAAAGCAACCTTGCCAAGACAAACACTTATGATATCAAAAATAAAATTGCACCTTATGAATGCTACCGATTGTTTGTATGCTGAGAATGTTTACACTGGTATCACACAACCGAAGACAATTCAAGAAAATCTATCCTAAAAATTCAAGGCTCAATACTTACCAACTTAGCCCACAACTTGATGCCCCCTCGCCTCACACCAAGTGGTTGCCCACAAGAGATATTGGCTTTGTCATGGAAGTGTCAAACAACACAACCAAAGGGACACATATGGTGAGTATCTTAAGGTGATCCGGGTAAACCACTTGGATCAATCTTTGTACTAAGAAGATAAGTGGCTAAAATAAGGTGGCTTCTATCTAATGGTTCTTAATAAGGATTTCCATTCACAACACCCCTCTTGCTCCTCATAAAGGACTAGGACCTCGCGGCCTCAAGAGTACCTTAAGCATTCTTGTTCAATGTTTTCCCCATGGTCGCAATCCCATGAGCTACTCACATCAAACGAAGACAAGTGTTATGTCTACCAAGGTTTTTGGTGTCCTTGATAGCCTTGAGATTATAGTGAGTTGGAATCACTTGCCACCAAGGAAAATGATGACAAGGTTGTCCCCACTTGAGTCGTTCCTCTTGATTGCTCAAGAGCAGGCCCGCTAAAGGATTCCTAAACTAAACAAAAATGGATAATTTATGAGGTTCAAGGTTTTTGGTTCACCTGAAGGGTGAAGAGCATACTCCCCTATCTCAAAAACTTCTCCCAAACACACCAAGCAAAGAGATTCAATTACTCCCTTGCTTCCAAAACCTTAAGATGGGTCAAGATTTTCTGGTTCACCTAAAGGTGAAGAGCATACTTCTCCTACCACCTCAAAATCTCTTTCACAAGGTTTTAAAGATTCCTAATACAATTAGTGAATGCCACACTTGAAAGGAAGCAAATAAACAAGCAAGTTTTTTTTTTTTTTTGTTTTTACGCTTGGGCAGCCCTACAAAAATTGTTAGTAGCCCTCTTTGACATGCATTCTTTTGACAAATTTCAAGTAATGAGAGCACCTACAACCACAACTTGTTAGACCAACAAGAGTTAGGAGAATCAAAATCCAAATGTAAACATGCAATAAACTGATAGATTTAAGCTAAAAGATGTAGGTTAGACCTATCTAAACACAGCAAAACAAAACAGCAAACTAAAATGATCAAATTCGGATGAGAAAATTGGAAATGCAAGTCTCTGTCAGACCAAGCAATATTTCTCAGACTTCACCAGTATCACGCGACACAGTTTCCTATAGTTGCACGATATACCTCAGTCTGGGCGATACTTCTCACTATGGGCGGACGATACTTCACCCGATGACAGGTGATATTTCTCAGTACTGGCGGGTGATTCTTCTTTCGCACGAAGTGTCGCACCACTATACAAAGGTATATCGTGCGATATTTCTGAGAAGTATCGCGTGATACTCTGAGACAGAAAACCAGAGAATGAAAACTACGCCGAAAATTGACAAAAATTTTGACGGAAAATGCAGAATTAAAGGGACAAAGCTAATCTACTCGGCCCCACGGTGGGTGCCAGAAATGTACACACTAAAATGGTGCACTTCTATGAACCATTACATGCAAGGTTGCTCAAGAATGAGGCCTCACAAAGCGGCTCATAGCTCTCTATGCATGGAGTTGCAAGGGACTATGATGTGTTTGCTCTCAGCTAGAGCTACAAGCTTGTGACCTTGCTAGTCAACCACACAATGAGAGATTCAAGTGAAGACAAGGGCAACAATGCCAATATCTCCAAGAATCAAATATGCAATACAATGCAAGCTATATGATGATGCAATCTAAACTATGAAAGGAAAGAACAAGTATTACCAAGCCTTCCTATTTAGACTATGTGAGATTAATCTATTGCATAAAAGGAAGTCTACACTAAGAATGCCATTATTATGCAACTTATGAAAGAAAATATGAACTAGATGATGCAATGAAGCCAGTCTTCAATGTCTTCAAACTCCAAATGCACCTAAAACCTGCAGCATAACATTAGCATAAAACAAGTGGATGCAAACGAAGGAGAGAGCTCTCCTTTTATAAGAAATGAGGTGAAATGGACCATTGAGATTAAGAGGCAAAAAGTCTTAATCAGCGGTGGAGCTTGAAAGAGGAGCAATCCATGTGCACAAGTATCCTCCAATAGAAAAATAAGAGTTGACTTTATGTCCATATGAGACAAAAAGTGCTTTTCTCCTTTTTATAAAATATGAATAATGTTTTATTTGTGCAACTTAAGATAAGAGGAAAGGTGGGCTTTTTATTTAATCAAAAGGGGAGGAAATATTCCTTTTAATCAAATAAAGACTTAGAATAAATGGTTAGCCCAAGGATAAAAATCCAATATATGATCGAATTTTAAGATTTGATCAAGAGATTGATAATGTTGAAAATATTGATTATTGATAAAATTGATTCAAGATTGATAAATTGGATAAATGGGGCCCAAAGTCTAGGCGACCATTTTTGGGTGCATACACATATAGTCTGGATCCTCTCTATCTTTTATTATCTCCAAAAGTTTTTCATGTTCTTCAATAGACAACCTCCACTTCTAAATTTTGGCACCTCATTTTTTTGGCAATGCTTTGAATTGCAGCTTTGTTGCTATAACCAAGTGACTGTAATGTAGAACTTTTTTGTCAGACATGTATTTCTCAAATTGAACACCATTTTTGTCAACCTTTTTTTGCTGATAATAGGTTCCTTCAATAACAACTGAACCAGTTGGATATGTCTATTCATCATCATCTACAATTTGTTCTGTCAACTTGTATTTTGCTTTCGTGCATCTTAGTAGATAATAATCTACACTTTCTATATTGTCAGGCTCCGCAACTACAGTAAAAATATCACCTAGATACAAATGGATTCTATTAAAATTAAACATCACTTAAATATGATAAATTAAAATTAAATAAAAGAATATGTATGTGCACGCACCTGTAACAACTAGATCAAAGACACGCTCATATTCAGTTGAATATATAGGATCATGAATGTTTATGTTAATGTCATCATCTTCATAAGGAGGCATTCTGATTAACTCCTTCATATCCCATTGTGAAACATATCCATTTGCAATATTCTCACATTGACTTAATGGATTGTCCTCAATGCAGTGAGCACAAAAACATGATTTTTCTCTTACTTGAATCAAAATAGGCTTCTGTTGTCCTATAGTGATCAATTGATGTAAACTTATAATACCAACAATTCTTTGACAATTGTAAGGATTAGATCGGTCTATATCTGTTACAAATATGAAATAAAATTTGTACATTTTTAAATCAATTCAATTGTGAAAAGATAGACATGAACACGAAATTAAAATTTTATGTAACAAAATATAAATTACCTTTCACTTCCCAAAAATAACGTTTGTTGTATTTGGTGTCCCAAGGAGAAAAATGACTTTGACACCATTCAATAATTTTCTTTGAATTGTCTATCATGTTACCTATGTATATTTTTGAATTATCAATTTAAAGAAAATATATCTAAGCTAAAATTTTAAATTATTTGAAATTCATATATATATATATATATATAACTATTGAACATCATGTGTACCTTCAAGTTCATGTTGGTGAAGTGCATGCTTCACACATGCTCCTACTCCATCGTGCTCTCCTTTTCCATGTCCACTTTCAAAGAAGTTCCACAAAAATTTAACATTACGTCTAGCATGTTGCATGGCTAGCCAATTAAAGGCTTTTGCAGATTTAAATTGTCCTACAAAATTAAGTTGCACATGTGCATACATACATGTCATCCTTTAATGATTTAACAAAAAATGAAATGAAAATGAAAATAAATTGAAGTATCAATACACATACCTGCACAACCATGAGACCAAATCCAATGTTGCGAAGCCTTTATCCCGCGATTTGCAATGTCTTCAAAAAACATTGCAAAACAATGAGCCACATAGCTCCTATCATGAACCTTATCATCACTGATATAGAAATGAACCTCCTTGATGATAATGCGTTCATTTGGATTGGGATTTTTTACCTCATCCAAATCATATTGTGCATGTCTATAGGTCACTTGCACAAATATTGCAACCTGATCAGAATGATAATATTGAGCTTGAAGCTCTTTTTGAGGGGAAAATGTATAGTTCTTAGCAAAATCTACAATTGAAAGAATACAACCAAGTGGAAAACAATCTTTCAAATCATGAAACTGTTTAGCTTGCCATCGTGCACCATGACAATGTTGGATATGTGGATAAATGAGAGTACGAAATCTAGTCATAAACTCAAGGTAGGGCAATTCACTCTCCTTCAAAACAATTTTTTTGGATTCATCTCCGCTCCTTGTTTGATATGTCTCATATTCAAATCTTTTCCACAAAACTGGTGTTGAAACATTAATATTGTCAATTTGTAATGGAAATTTATGCAAATCTCCATGATCACTGCATGCATTCTTTATACACTGTACTTTGAACTCATCTGAATCTTATAATTTATCACATAAAATAGATTTCACAAATTGTGTCGTACTTCCAAGGATGACCATATTTGAATCAAGAACTGCCATAACTTTTTTATATGATTGCAAGTATAGATGAAACTCAACATGATTTTGACAACAACAAGTTTCACGAATGTTATTTATGCGTACAAAGCAAGGGTGCAACCTCTCAAATATTCTCTCACATATTTTCACATCTGAAAATTCTTTCTTGAATTCTTCAAATAATTCACTTTGTGTTGTATCTATAAAATGTTTTGGATGTGCAATTTTCATACCAGTCTCTTCATCTTTCATCTGTATTGTATCTCTTCTATTAGAAGAAACACGAGAGTGAGCGGTCCAATATTCAATGACTAGTTTTTTTACATCTTCAGAAATTCTATCTTTTCAAGGAAGCCTACAAATACTTACCCAATTTTGTTCAATGTTTTCATCTAACATATTTCTCTTCCTGATATATCTTTGAATAGTTCTTCTAGATACATTCAGTAAATTAGAAATTGCATTCACTTGCTTTCTCTGTGTCAACCTCGTACTAGACAAAGTAGTCATAATTGCTCTACGTGCAGCAGTTAAATTAGCTCCTCGACTTGAGTTATTAATGCTATTCAATGCATCTTGCAAATTTTGAACTATTGTTCGATTTACATTGTCTCCTAATTTTTTCTTGTTGTCAACACCCAACAACTCCAAAACAGGAGTCATTTCTTTTTTCCTGAATAACTTAACAAATAATTGAGCTCTTCCAACCATACTTTTATTTTCAAAGTATTCATCCCAAAGTTTTTTGCAATGATTTTTAATCGTACTTTCAGATAACATTTCTTCTGATGAAAGTTGACTGAAAAGTGAATCCTCATTCATCTCATTCAAATTGCCCATGCCAAAAGATATATTTCCACCTCTGGAACTACCAATTTGTTCCCTTGTTTCAGTTGCATCTTCTTGAATATCAATAGGTTCTTGCTGATCTTCTTGAACTTCAACAAGTTGATCTTGATTATCTATTTTCTGATATTTTTTGTCATCCTTTGTTCGATCATATTTTTTGATTCTATTTCTTTTATTCCCCATTTGCAAAAACTGTTCAGATTCAAGTTTTCCAAAGCTTTCACAATTCTTAAATTCAATATCAGAGCTAAAATTTGTAAACCTATATATCGAATACTGACCAAAATCTTGTTAACAAAAAAATTTGAATAAAATTAAAGTCATAAAAATCATTAATAAATATAAATCTACAATAAATTTCACATGCAATACCTAAATATCAAATAAAAATCATTAATAAATTTTTAAAAATATTAAAAAACACTTAATTTAAAATAAAAACTATTTAAATCTTACAAATAAAATTAAAATAATTTATAAATCTCAAAAAACTAAAAATGATTTTATTTAAAAAACTAAAAAAAAAATTGATTTTATTAAAAAAATGGGTAAAATTGAGATTTAGGGGCTTAGCCCACATGTGATCGGGTTTGGTCACCAAACCGGCTGTAGGGGTTCGGCCGAACTGGATTCAGCCGAAACAGGTTCGGCCGAACCCATCTATGTGGCATCCCACATGTCAGCCAAGTAAGCAAAAATTGGGATGATTCAAAAGTTCTCACTTCTGGGCTTCGATTCTCTATCAAAATTTACCTTTCTGTAAAATCTAAAAATAGCATTTTCTAGAGCTCAGAGTCAAGATTATAATCATATAATTTTTATCATGTTTTGATTCCATATAATATATTATAAATTGAAATTACTTCAAGTAGGTATTTTAACATTTAAGAACACGCTCATTCGAAAAATATTAAAAATATCAAATCATGTCAAAAAAATTAAAACTTTATATTTAACACTAGAGGAGGGAGTCCTCTTCAATAATATGTAATTTTTTTTAAAATGGTGTAGATTTGATAGGAAAAAGTTAACGCGGACTAAAAACTATTGATTTTGGGTAACACCGACTTTGGATAGTTATAACAGACAAAATATATACTAAAATGCAATCTTTCTTTTTTTATGCACTAGCTATACATGTCATCTAAAACATATTATGAAATCAAAGTAAAAAAATATTATTTACATAAAATTTGATAACGCGGCCTAGACCCTAGATTTTTAGCATATTTCAGCAATAAAAAAATGGACTTAAAAAATTAAAAAACTATATCAAATTTTGTTCAAATTTTTTTTAAAAAATTATAAGTATAAACTTCATCAAATTTTACACATTTAATTAGTTTACATCATCTCCAAATTCTAAACACAAATGCCACTTTTATATCATCAAAGTTTAAAAATTTGTATGTTGTTGTCCATTTCCTTTATAAAAGTGTGACACAGGTTTGTACTTTTACCCAATAACACAATGACACAAGATATGTTGATTAGGGAACCTCTTGATCAAAGAGTAAACCCCAGTGGGAATGATGCCCACAAAAGATGCACTAATATGAAAGTTCCTTGTGAGAGGATGGACTCTGTTAGGAGTCTTATGAAATAAATTCAGTACATATGAGTCCCTGTTAGGAGACTTTGAATCCCTGCTAAAAGATTCTAACTCTGTTAGGAATTATGGAAGACAAAAGGACCCACTACCCAAATAGCTTCAGGGTAAGATCATTGAACTCATTGTCCAACTGATCTTTGTATTACACAACAAAATAATATCAAAAGATTACTGATCTCAACAATTCAATGCTCCTCTAACTGTGCCAAACCGCACCAACTGCTTCTTCAGATCTCAATATCAGATCTCTATACTTCACATATCCTCTTTCAACAAATTCGCTTTCACAATTTCTTCATTCACTTTCTTCTTAAATTACAACAAGGAAAAAATTCCTTCCTTTATACCACACTAAAGTAATTACAAATGATTTAGCATACAAATTACAAAATAAAAGTTTCCACACGTTACATAAAAATTACACAAAACTGTTAGCTTCCAATTAAGATAATTCTTCATGCATGTGACTTCAGATCTTTCACTCATGTCAATGTCACTATCAACATTTCTTCAACTACCTCATAACTGTGCATGATCAGATTCAATCCCGATTAGGAGATATCATCTGATTTCCACAAACCGCTACTCAGGAACACTACCTAAATACTGCTTCCACTGATTTTCTCATAACTATCATGAATAAATGAATTTCTATCTCTTCTCTTAACCATGATCTCATAGAACATCATAGAGTAATTCCTCAACTCCGCATAACTTCATCTTCAATATCCCAAGTGCGCTAACTCAAACACTATCTGCTTCTCTGCTAATCTCTAGTAGATCACTATATTGACATCAATGACAATCACAGTCATGAATGCAACAATGATTGCTACAAAATGGTTGTGAATGCTCCCCCATAGAATATATTTAGCATTCATTCCTAACAAAGTGAACATTTAGTACAGGATTTCATAAGGATCTCCTTTTGTGGGAGAATTTATCTAGTCATTACCTCATTTCCACTAGAAAATCAAGACCACAAGGAAGTTCGATGAGTAGTTCCTTTAGAAAAAAAGAAGAAAAGGTAACAAATACATGGTTGTGCCTTAGATCTTGTATGATCTTTCTCAACAATTACTTATGGATATGTATATTATGCCCATAATAATGAATCCTTAAGAGAAACTAAATTTAAAGTTTTACTCAATTCATGTTATGGGTTTGAAACTAAATTAATCAAAGCCTTAAGAAAGGGTTCAATTAATAGAGCAGACTCAAAAATTTTCAAGTATTGACTTTCTCAAGACTAGTGGGTACCTAGAGAAGAAAGACAAGGATCTCATCTATCAAGTACTATGAACTTCCTCACTATAGAGAATAGGGCCAAAATTTCCAAGATCACCAAGCCAAAAGTAGATGTCCAAGGCCAAGTCATAAAAGAGGCCCTAAATGTTGAGAAATATCAAAGAGTCTAGTTACAAATGGAGATTGAAAAATTCAAATCTGAGGTTGAGATATCAAAGAAAGAGGAGACAGATCAAAAGTTATAAGAAATAATGAATGAATGAAATCAAGTGCATAAGAGCTTCATTTACACTAAGGATCAACAATAACAATTTTAACATGACATATAAGAAAATGAGGTGGAAATCGCATAGCTAAAGGAAGAATTTTCACAAAGCTCCCAAGCTCCAAATTTACTCCTGATGGTACAACAACTATATGCTTATTTCTAGGAACATGTCAAATAGGTGGCCTCCAAATTGAAGTCCACACTTGAAATTTTAATTTATATTCTCAATCCTTAAGTACCAAAGTTAGTGTGGTAATGAACTTGACTCTTTCCTTTGTTGCAACCCAAGGTCATAAAATCATATTTTCTTGTGAACAAAATATACAATCCTTCTGATGAAACCTTGCAAATGAATGAGGAAATTTATGTCCAAGTGAATGAATTCTTTAGCTACAAAACAATGTAATTAAAATGTAAGCCCAACTTGGATGTAATAGAGAAAGTACTAAAATAAATTAAGATACACATTGAACAATTGGTCTAGTTAAGGCTTCCTTATCCTTTCCTTCCATTCAATATAGTACTTTTGGAGAGTCAATTTCAAGATTTTCTCAATAATTAACAAATAGATTAGACTTTCTATCAAGGCCTAATCGAAGAAACTAGTGTACAAAAAGTGAAGGTGACCTTATAACCTCTTGCACAAATTAAATTATATGTGCAATTCATGGTCCATAGTTTGAACAAATTCTTAAAGGAAATTATCAATTTGGATAGGGTATTTTAAGCCATAAAAAATAAATCTCAACCTTTTTAAGACAAGTGCACATCCCCATAGCTATCCCATCATAAACTATAATTTTGGATTTGTCATTTTGATCAACGTTCCCTTTTGGTGTGAAACCAAAAATTTTAAACCCAACCTCTACAGGAAAAGGTTCTCTAGGAGTCACCTAAGTTATAGGAAAATTGAATATTATGTGAATCTATGCCCAAGACATAAAAATAATACAAATATTGCAACAAGATGGGAACCTATTTTTTGTGCAACTGACTTTTATATTACAACTAAGTAAAAATTATTTTTAAAACTGATCCATGTTTCACTTGGGCATAAGTTCTTTTCATTGAGGATTATTGGCTTTCATGCAATGCTAGAAACTCATCTTGTGGCTTTATGCACTAGCCATATAAGTAAAATTAAAGAAATATTTTAGAAAAGGTTCCCTCTATAGTTTGTCACTTTTAAGAAAGGTGTGATTTTTAAGCTCCTTATGGATGATACATTGTAGTGTTGCCCCATTTTTGAAGCAAGAATGTAACTCACAAGTGGGATTGGTCCAAAAGGAAGCAAACTAACACATGTGGAAATATAGTGCTCCTTAGGAGGGAAATAGGAGCTATCATATTTTAAAGGTGCACCATTGGTTCTTTTTGTTCATGGCTTTTACCTAGAACATGTGACTATGAGAAGGAGAGAAACTAGTAGTTAAAATTAGCTGAAAAAGTTACATGCTAATTATTGTCATCCAAGCTCAACAACACCTCCAAGAATTTTTAGTGTCACCATTGATTTTTGTCATGATTATAGATTTATTGGGTCTTTAAAATGATTATTTTATTGGTAATAGGAGTTCATGATCCTTTAAATTTTGTTAAGAGAATAGGATTAGTACTTTCTAACCGAGACTTGGCAAATCCTTATTGTATAGGGTGTTAGACCATTTTCTTGTCATTGCAAAAATCTAATGAAAATGGTCTTATCGTGCTAAAAATCCTTTGAAATTATCAAAATGCATGAGGAAATAGGGTTAATTCATGTTTCTAGGGTTTCAAATTTTTTTCTAAGTCCATAAAACCCTACCCATGTTTATTTCTTCATTACCTTTTCCGGACACTTAAGTCCTCTTTATGTATGTGGCTATTATCTTTCCCCTTGTGTCTAAATCTTGCAATAAAATTGTTAAGTCTTAAGTGATTTGGAGATTGGGCAACAAGGTTTGTGACTTAGCGGTCTGGTTGTTATCTCTTAATCTCCAAGCCCCAGATAGGTAGTCATTTTTATTCCGTGACTTGGAAGTAAAGGCTTTCACCAAGTCTCCCAATTCTTGGCGGTGATGTCTTAGCTTTCAGTGATCAAGCGTGACAGTTATCTCTTAATCTCTTAAGGTGGCATTTAAAGTTAAAAGGATCCGAAGATCTGGTGAAAGATTTAAAGACTTAACTATTTACAGTTATCTCATGATCTCCATATGTGTGACAGATAAGTTAATATGTTCAATGACTTGGTGATTGTTCTTGTCTCTGGGTGGTCCCACAATAGTGTGTCCCACTTTTTTAGACATGTTGATTTTTGCTGAAATAACACATTTTTAATAAAATCTGATGATTTAAGCCTTGAGAGGTTCCATTTGAAGGAATTAATTATAAATGGTTAGCTCAAAGCCTCTTAGATTAAAAAAACATTAATATAACATCTATACTCCTCATTCATACCTACAATGGAGTCTCCTTCACACCTATTAAAATGCTGACAAAAAATCACTTCAACTTTATGTTTTGGCAAATCAAATAAATCCATTTGAAAAATCTATCTATGTAGTATGATGCTATTTGGAACAAGCTTTCTAATGAATATAATTTTAATACATATTGAGTTCATTATCACTTTTAAATATTACTTTAACTAAACATAGGTTGTTTGGTCATTCAACAACCTATCTCTTCAAGACTTTGGGAAAAATAGTAAATTATTAAAAAAAATTATGAAAAATATGTAGGAAAAGAGTATTTGTGTTACATTTCTATAAATAAAAAAAATAAAAAATGAATTTTGATATACACAGATCAAGATAGAGCGATCCAAGTTACCTTATGTCTAAATTATAGTTACTATCACTTTAGAACTTAATAAACTATGAAATATTGACCCCAAATGAATGAAACCAATTGCATCCTTTAGACATTTAAGCTACAAATGTAATCTCAAAAGAATTACATCATTATCATATTTTTAAAAAAAGTTATGTTGATCCAAGTGACAGTAACTCCTTAAAAACATATTTTTTCACACAAACCACTTTTCAAAGGAGAAGGAAAAAAGAATTTTAATGAATTTTAATCTTTTGTATAAAAATATATTTAGAAACTAGAAAGAAAATTTTAAAAGACTCTAGTTTACATGATCTTCAAATTCCTAATAGTTTTGCGATAACAGGTGTTCGAAGTGAAGTTTTTTCTCAGAATGTTAATCTCTATGTCAAAGTTAACCAAAAAGCAGGACACACTATTGTGGGACCACCCCTCTCGATCTCTAGATATCAGTGGTTAGTGACTTAGAATTCTCAGATTTGGTGACAAGGCTAAAAGGTGAAGTAAGAAATGGGTTATCTCCAAGTCTTGTAATTTCATAGTTAAAGCATGAGACATTCTATGATTTAGAGATCACCGTTGATGAAGATATTGATCAACGATTGTCACTGAGTCTCGAGATAAAACTTGGGTTAAGAAAAGCATCTAGCGACTAAGAGATATGTGCTATCTCTAGATCTCCTAATCAAACATGAGTTAAAGTTAATATTTAGAGACCAGGAGATGCTCTAGTCATTGAATCTCATAAACAAACTGTGGTTAAAGAAAATGTTATGAGATCACAAGATTTTCCTTTGTTACTAGTTTTCCAGATGTAACTCCAGTTAAGACAAACCTTTAGAGATCCTGAGAAAGCCTTCAGTCGTGTGGTCTCCATATGATGAGTGGTTAAAGGCTCATTGCGGTTAAGGTTAAAGGTAAAGGATTTCCAAGTGGAGTTAGATCTGATGGTGATCATGAAGCCTTAATGAGAACATTCTCATTTGATAGTGATTGCGGGTTTGTGCCAGCCGTTCGATGAGAAAACCCAATGAGAAGGTGGGTCCTCAGTGCCAGGTGTTACTGATTTTCTCGCTTTGATTGGTTGCCGAAGAAAGTGATGTGGAAAATAAATTTTTAAGTCAATCAGAGCTTTTATTTGATTTTTGTGAGCCACACGCTATGCCGGGAAAGATAGAGATTGACGGTTATGTTTTAAAATTGAAATATTAACCATTGTGGCCAGATTTTGAATTGTTTAAGGGTTTTTTGTGCAGGATTGAGATCAGTGAGCCAGAAATGACAAGCCAAATCAGATTTTGTTTTGTCTAGGACAGTTACAAGTGAAAATTGATGAGTAAAGTATCACGTAGCCGCCATGATCTGATTTATTTCTTGAGGTGCCATGCATGTTTAATGCAAAGGACTGATATTTTGAGAAGGGTGGCTAGGGTATGATGATTAGTTTCCATGCCCTAGTACATGTGAATTTGATGAGATAGTTATGGCATTAATTTTGTTGGCTTCAACAAGAAACTTGTTTATTTTGTAGCTGCAATTGTCTTATAATGATGAAACCCAAAATACTATAAATTAGATTTGATCTGATCCTTCCTAGGTTTTCAAGCTTTTCTATCTACTTTTATTTCATGTTGTGTCTAGTGGTTGAAGTGGTTGAAAGACCTAATTTTTCCCTAAATGATCCCAAGCTTGTTGCAGTCCTTTATAAGGATTTCCAAGGTCATTTAGAAAGGGTTCCAGTTTCAAATTCTCTGTAATTCTCAGAGTTGGTTCCAAAGTGGTTCCTTCTGTAAATTTTTCCCTATTTTCTACATATAGGGTGTTCTTGTCTCCTTTCTAGTTTCAGAGAAGAGTATGTGTTGTAATGGTTTGTCTTATGAATAAGATTTCAACATTTTTCACACTGTTATCAAATTGTCTCCATTTTTCTTCATAAATCACATGAGTTAAAGCATCAAGGGTGTTTTGGTCTCTTATGTTGTAAATTTACAATAGATTTATTTCAAGGGAATAACTAGGATTTAGGATTTTTCTTCAGATGTGTATGTGTTGGGATATCAAGGGTATTTCAAGCTTGTCTTTTAGTGGATGTTGATTAATTTATTTTCTATTTCTGGGTCTCTTCCAAGGGGAGGGTTAAATTATTTGAATAGATAATTGAATATCTGAATATACATGTGGATTATTAAGCAGATTTGATCAATAGTGTATGTTGATGTAAGGTATTAACATATTGGATTGTGTCATCTTTCTTTATTCATAGTTTTATGTTACAGTGATCTATTTGACTATGTTGCCCACTAGATAAGGCTCTGGTCTATGAGAGATTTGGGGTATTTTAGGGATCCATTCACCCAAAATACATAAATGAAAAATTTTTCCCTTTCATGTTGATAGGAGTTAGAAGTATTTTCTAGTTTTCAAACTTACTGTATGCAAGTGGGATACTGCATAAGATTTGGTAAACACTGAGTTATTCATTACCTATAAGTTTGAAAGCTATTTGATGCGGGAGCATCACCATGATGGCATCATTTTGAAGATCCTGGAATGCATATGGACCTATATGGTCACTTTATTGTAATATGGCTAAAATAAAGCCATTAGAGTCAAGTTTTAATGTTTAAGGGGTCATAAATGTTAAGTGTCTTAATGATAAAGTCTAAATGCTTTGTAATTTCCATGCGGTGACAACTAGGTGTCAACCCATGCCACTTTGTGGATTTAGTTGTGGCAATACGTGTGTTAGTTAGTTTTGACAAATGTACCATTCGATCATTTGTGAGTTAGTTTTGTGTAGGATTGTATAACCGATCAAGAATCGGTTCTTCTTCATAGAACGTTTGAATGTAATTAATGGAGGGAGAGTAGGAACCGATGTAGGAAATTGGTTTTGCATGTGAGGAATCAGTTTGTGTAACCGATGGAAAGAAGTTAAAAGTCCATCGAATGGATTTGGTGTGGGCAGTGATAGAGAGGGAAGAACAATGTAATTACGAAGGTGGTGAATAGAAAAGGGTTGTGTATTTGATATGTGAAAATATAATGTTACAGTCTTATTCTTGTATGCATCTTGAATACTTTATGTTCATTATAAACTTTTTGAATGTTCCCAGTATAAAGTTGTTCAAATGAAATGGTGGTGGACTTTGCTACAGTCCAGAAAGAACCCGCGAGAGCCCAAATTATGGTACTAATTTCTTTTAATGTTTGCATCTTCATGATAAGCATCGATATGTGGAATGATGAAGTGATATGGGATTGACAAAGGATTTAGTCTCGGCACATAGAAGAACCGTAGGTTTAGGAAAGTTGAAGCTTTGTAGAGGATACGCGAAAAATGAGTCTGGAATAGATTGGTAATTCACTATTACTATGAGGAAATGTAGTTATGCCGAGTGTGTGGATATCTCGGTCCATGGAAGGAGCCATAGATTTGCATGATATTGAAGGCGCCTATGTTTGACTTGTGGAAGATTATGAAGAGTAGGTAGATTTGAAATGATGTTGGATTTCCTTCGCATCACTATTCCACAGTTATATATCTGCAAGCTATTGTTTTTCATAAGGATTTATGTGTGTGCAGATGAGGTATACCCGCCTGAGTGATGTGGAGCTCAAAGAGTAGAAGGTCTTGTACCTTTTCAAGTTGGCTTTCTCTTTTCTCTTTTCTACTGATGGTTGTTGAGTTTGTGTTCCAAGTTCTTAGTCCCACAGCTTGGTCCTCAAGTTCCCACCTAGGAAAGGAGGTTGCAAGAAAATGTAACAACATAGGGATTTAAATTTTTTTAAATTGTACTTTAATAGCTATTTAAAAAAATTCTCGCACCAAGAATGAAGAGTCTATTGTAATTTGGGCTCATCTCATCTCGGAATATTTTCTCTACATTTTCTTAATTGTAAACATTTGTAATTCATAATGTTTCACTATAATCTAAAACATTGATAAGATTATTAAAACATGCCTTATAAGGACAAAATATATGTGAAAGTTTCATAATACCATATGCAAGAACATCATGCAGGAATATAAAGAAACATTAAATTCATTCCATGTGATTGAAAAACATAAGTAAATAGAAATGTAACAACATAAGTTATCACACAACAATCTAACTTAGTAAATTCCTGATTAAAATTACCCAAATTAGATCCAAGAACACAAAGAAAAGAAAAATAAGTACATGAAAATATCATGTGTTGGGTTCACCAAAATGTGCAATATGAAAAGGTTGGCAATGGGAAAATATGGGAAGTTTCAGAAAAGAAAGAATGATGGAATATAGATAAAAAGCTATGATGACATGAAATGGGGACCTGAGGAGTGCATTGACCTATGATCTGAATCTGAAGGTGATCTACTAGGTATAAAATTCCTTGGTCATTTTGGTCCTAGGAACAAGAATCTTGGAGTATTCTATACCTATGTGTTTGTCCTAAATGTAGTTGTAATATTCTAGACAAATCCTATACTCTCCAGATCAATTCCCAATAGTTGCATGACATGTATCTGCACACATAAAAATAAGAAATAAATTTGGATGGAGGGGTTTTCCTTAGTCAACCCCTTATTTGGAATCAACCTTGAAATGAAATGAAAGAAATTAAAGCATGTTGTAATATAGCAGAAGCCAAATCTAAAAAATAAAATATGTCATACCTTGGCAATACAAATTATTCTTTTGAATATGATCATATCTATTGATGCAATACATTTTACTTAACACAAAAACTCGAAAGGAAATCAAGAAAGACAAAACCTTGTCAGATGGATATTGTAATTCACTACAATACTTGATTGAGAGGAAGAAATGAGGTGTATATGTGGATGCATCTCCTTCCTTGATAGAACACTCCTTTACTAGGCCTTTAATGAGGGAAAGAAGCTTGATCCATGGAGAACAACAACTTGAATTCTTGAGAAGAAGTCTAGATCTATAATGTTTGGATGCTTGCCTTGATTTCTTGAACATGAATGCTTGATAATATTGGTGGTTATTTTATAATTGTGATTGTGGTTACAAAAATAAGGAAAGATAGTGATTTTCATACCTCTTAGAACATCTTGTGGGTTAAAAATCAAGTAGGAAGACTGTAAATACTTGAAATTACCCCTAAATCACTAAGATAGGACCCCAGTTCCAATTTGGGACTAAAATTTTAAGAAACAAATGCATAGGTCCTTTTATTCCCAATAAAATAATTCCCAAGGTATTATGTTCTACCAATTTGAGCTCTAATTGGGACTGTAGGTACCAGAATATTAGGGAATTCCATATTATAGAGTGCAATCAATTTTTAGATTGGGATAGAATATGAAGGCCATAAATAGTAACATAAGACCTAGGTGAAGAAATAAATTATTTTATTAGAGAGAAAATAGATGAAAATTCTTAAAAATAAGTGCTTACCTTGATTTGAAATAAGATTAAAATGATAGAGGACACATATTTAAATTTATTTGTCCATTATGTTCTAGATATGAAATCCTACTATGAAAACACACTAAGGTGGGTGCTAAAAAATCATGAAATTGTGCATACATGTTATGTGATTATTATTTGTGACAATTCATTTATCCCCCACTTTAAAAAGAGTATGAGACACACACACACACACACACACACACACACACACACACACACAGATTATCATGGAAAAATTACAAATATTTAAGACATCACTAAGTTTAGGGACACGAGCCCCCAAATAAAGGATCTCAAATTAGGCAACCATACACAAGGGCACAAAACAAAAGACAAAAATGAAAAGGAAATAAAAAGGAAAAAAGACACAAAAAAGGGATTAGTACTAAAAATAAAACTCCAAATAAATTATTCAAAGATACCTTGATAAAAAAATTCCCCAACCACTAGCATCATATTCAGAAATATATTACAAGAGAATAAGTGATCATATGGAAAAGGAAAGAGCATACACCAAGGAATAACAACACTCCATGATCTAATCCACTATAAAAACCATGAATCCAACAACCTAGAAAGTTGTGTTATGTTAGGTGATCCATGGGAGAGGATACAAGAAAAGAGTAGAAAGGATAGAAAGCTATATTATGCTAGTTTCATGCATCCCAAAGAAAGGTAGAAAAGGATAATTTATGTTCTAGGAGGCTATGAGATGGTAGTCAATTCTATCTTGAAAATTTTTTTCCCTAGGTAACATAAATAAAAACATGGAAGCTTATTAAATTTTGTGCACGAGGTGGCTTATAAAATTATACACACAGGGTGGATTATGAAATTTTGTGCATGGGGAGACATGAAAATTTTCACATGTGAAAGCTTATCAAATTTTGTGCATGTGGTAGCTTATGCAATTTTATGTACAGGGAAGCTTACAAAATTTTGTGCATGGGATAACTTATGAATTTTTACACACCATGCAGCTTACAGGATCAATCTTACAAAAAACACTATTTCCATGTGGATCTATAAAGTGCTTATTCAAAGGGCCAATAAAATTTGAATAATATACAATGGATTCCATATATATTCCCCCTCCCTATGGTGACAACATAGGACTATGGTGGCATCATAATGAAAAGAGAACAATGATACCTACTTCTAACAATAAGGAGATATCCTCAAATCAACAACGTATGTTGTATCCTTAGCAAAGAGTGAAGACTCTTGTTAGCCAAGAATAGATAATAGTGAAAGGATTTTTGCAAGTGGGAAGAGACCCTTGAAAGGAAGAGATCTTGGTTACAATAAATATACCTTTAAGAGTTCTTAAAAAAATACATCTTCAAGATCAAGAGGGAAAGAGAAAAAAGAATGCATCCTTTTCTACCCCCCATTTCTAGGGGAAAAAAGAGATTATTGATGAAGGATAACACACTTTAATCCCCAAATTTAGTGTATTCTTTTAGGATGAGAATAATTTCATAAATAAGGAAAAGGTTGTGATCAAGGATACACACCTCTTTCATTAGTGAGAACCCTGAATCAAAATATTAAACAATTCCCTATAATAAAAGAATGTCTTGAATAATAAATGAATGCCACTACACTATGAAAAGTGGATACTTAGAAAGATTACAAATGAGACCTTGCCCCAAAAGGGTGAAGGAAAGGGAAAATATAACACATTATATAAATTCTAAGTGATAGATATTTTATAATAGATATGCACTTTCAAGAAAGAATAAGTTGTGAAAATATAAAAATATTGTGAAAAGAGAAGATCCTAATGTAAGACAAACAAATCCATGTAAGAAAGGACATCAATTTATTATATAAGTAGGTCAAAAAAGGGACAATGGATATTTTAGAAAGGAAGAGAGAAACCATACACTTTGTAATCAAAAAATCATTTATAATAGACATGCTTAAGTATAAAAATTATTGTTTAAAAATATGCAAAAGGTCCTTGTGTGAAACAAATAATCTTATGCAAAAAATAATGTACCATTATAAATGATGCAAACCATGAAACATAGAGAAATAGGTTCCATTAAAGAAGAAAGAGAAAGAATTTCACATTATACAAACATAGTGTAAAAATCAATCACACAAGATATACAATTCTAAGCAAGGAAGAGGTTCTTAAATAAGAATAAAAATCCCCTAAAGAGAAAGATCCTTAACAATAAAGTACATGCATAGGACATCATAGTAAAAAATATTCGACCAAAGAAGAGATAATGGATCTCTTACAAGGAGAAATGTGTGTGTGTGTGTGTGTGTGTGTGTGTGTGTGTGTGTGTGTGTGTGAGAGAGAGAGAGAGACCTATCACGTCACTCCAAATAAACACTATGCAAAAAAAAATCCCCAAATGATAGAAGCTTTTAAGATTACATGATGGACAATAACATAATAGAAAAGGGAGATGCTAAGGTATATTTTTATATCAATAAAAAGCTTAAGATCCATTGTTAATAAAATTAAAGATCTATCCACTAAATTTTGAACAAAATGTCTTAATTAAATACAATCAGAAAGATAATGCCTATTGCTATGATGAAAGAGACGTAGAAAAGAACCATTAATAGCTCATTGAGTTTTTTGAAAATGTATAAAAGGAAAATGAATCTTAGTATCATATTTATGTCTCCAAAAGATTATTTTAGCTAAAGTCAAATGGTTGTCAATAGGAGGTGTAACAATGGTTGGCATTGGTAAAAGAATGTGCAAAGGAGATTTGTGTTGTAATGAAGAAGGATTGGATGAATTAAAAATTTTAGTTTAAGGTATAAATCCTAGACAAAATATAGTAACTTGAATAAGAGGATCTGTAGGGATATTTATACCTTGTTCATTAGTACTAAGACCTTGTCCACTATATCCTTGTTAAGAAGTTATGTCATAACCCACATTCTAATCAGCTTTTAATGTTGAATGGGAATAACATTCATCTTGATATTTATGAAAGTGTGTGGTATAAAGAGGAATAGGAAGGGAAATGTTCTCTTTCTAGGGAGAAAGGGATTCCTATCACTATTCCTATCTTCTTTAGGTGGAGAAGAAGAGAAAGGTTTATCAAGATCTTCCTGCCTACTTAATGTTATTCTTCGAGATAAATTATCAATAAAATGTTGGTATGTGGTGAATGATTAGGAAATAATTATTCACTCATCATTGATCCTCACCAAGATTAGTATTTATTTTGTTAACTGGCCTTGTAAACCACCTCCAAAAGGCTTGATAAATAAGTAGTTATGTTATGTAAAATTATCAGATTGTAAATTTATCTTCACTAGATAAAAAAATAAGTGGATGACTATTTCTTTGGTGGAAGTAGTCCATATTAGGTGAACTACATTGAATCATTGTGTTATTGTATTTATATCTTCTTATATTTTTGTATTATCTTAATATTGGTTTTTTTCTCATATCTTCCAAAAACCTAACAGAGAATACTTAACATCAAGATTATGAAGAATGCTTTGATAAAAGAAAGATTGCTTAAGGTCATCTAAAGAAATACATAAAGAATCTTCCCTAAGACTATCTATTAAGGTGATTTTTGGAAGAGAGGATCTAGGCCTCACTAAAATGGGATCATTAGGAGCTTGATCTCTATCCTCATGATCAGTAGACACCATAGGAGAAGGATTAATATGGTTTATGCTATTGTCATCTTTAGGTTCATAAACAAAGAATCTTATGTAACTAGATATATTTCCATTCATTTTGTTAAATTTTGAATGAGAAAACCATATGAAATATTGCTAAAAGCCTTAAAACATGCCTTATAAGGAAGAATGATTTGAAAGTCTTGCAATAACATATGCAAGAACAACATGCAATAATATAAACATTAAATTCACTCCATCTGATTGATAAAGAGAAGGATAAATGTAACAACACAAGTTATCACATACCAGTTTAAATTAGTAAATTCAATGATTAAAATTACCCAAACTAGATCCAAGCACAAAAAGAAAAGAAAAAGTAGAATGGAAATGTCATGCATTTTGTTTACCAAAATATACAATAAGAAAAGGTTAGCAATGTGGATTGTTGGACCCTTTTTCTAATGCAAAATTGAAAGGAAGATTTCACAATAGGATCTAGTTGGATGTAAGATATAAGTGGGTCAATGATCCTCTTATGATTAGGATATTGGGTTGGAATGGATGATATGATGATGTAGAATATAAGACTAAATAAGAAAATATAAACAATTTCATAAAAGACCGACTGACAGGAAACAAATTAAAAGATATAATGACCCAAAATGGGGATCTTAGAATTGTACTAACCTATGATCTAAACATGAAAGGTGATCTAATAGGTACAAAATACCTTGGGATTTTCATTGCTAGAAACAAGAAGCCTAGGGAATTCTATACCTAGGTTTTTTTCCCAAATCTAGTTGCAATCTTCTTGATATAAAATGAAAGAAATCAAAGCATGCTTTTATATAAATATAGTGACTTAAATAGTTAGCACCCATTAATGGTGGCTTTAGGACCTATTAGATCCCATTTTAGTGAATTATAGACCCGAATGTATTTATGCTCTTTTTCCCGCATTTTGCATTTTCTTCCCCTAAGACTTTGCACATATCCCAAGCCATAGATTCACTTTCAAATTAACCTTGTCAGGACTACGCTG
This sequence comes from Chamaecyparis obtusa, assembly GCA_027943335.1. Lineage (NCBI taxonomy): Eukaryota > Viridiplantae > Streptophyta > Pinopsida > Cupressales > Cupressaceae > Chamaecyparis > Chamaecyparis obtusa. The sequence continues at coordinate 91,733 of BSBK01009796.1, forward strand.
ACCTAAGTCATCCTTGTCCTCACACATTTAATTTTAGTGGGTTGTAGGCACAATGTGATGATGTTCTATTTTGTGACCTTATTTTTGTTGGGCCCGACAATATCAAATCCCAAAATGAGTATGAGGACATCAAGGACTTTCATTTTAACATGCATGACTATTTTTCAATTCATTATTATGCAATCCAACTTATGTGCAAGAAATCAACTGATCAAGTACAATAAATTCAAGCAATTCAAGTTATGCAATTGAGGGTTTGGATTCAAGATTTGAAGGAAAACACCCATTGAAGATCTCCAAGTACCCATTTATTTAAGCCTTCATTAAAGCAAAGGAAATCTTCCCTAGTTGATGTAAGTTTCTCTCTCATGGCCAAGTAGAGTAATTATCAAGCTAGCTGGAAGATCCACAATCATTCATTCATTCAAGATCTAGAATTGAAAAGTGTAGATAAATTGCATTTTTGGAGACATCCTTGATCCTAAATTCCTTACAAACATCTTTGTGGGTTTATCGAATCCTAGCATCCATGCATGAGGGTTTCTCATTTAGGGTTAATACATACATTTACTTTGTTTAAAAAACTTTCCTCATTAAATTTATATTTAATTACAAGTTTTATTCATATACATGGACTTTAACAAGGCAATCCCCTTTCTATAACCTTTTCCCCCTTTTCTTGTGTGCAGGAACGGGTTTCAGAGTTCCAGATCTAGATTTTGAGAGTTACAAAACCTATGACTTATCCTTCATAGAATTTATCATATTTTGACTCTCCTGTTAGGAATGGGAACACTGAGAGGGGGGGGGGGGGGGTGAATCAGTGTTCACTATATTTAATCTTTTTACTTTTCTCTTGAAACTTAACTTGAATGCTTAAGTACTGAAATGAACATCAACATAAACAAGATACATAAACACAACACATAACACCAATATGGTTATAGGGAAACCAAAATAGGTAAAAACCCTGGTGGGAATTGACACCAACTAAGAACTGCACTAGTGTCTTATGATCCTTATTAGAAGATCTGCAATGTTGTTAGGAGTTGTTCTTTACAATTCTTTTAGTACAGTGACCTTGTCAAGGGTCTGACCCTGTTAGGAGTCTTTGAAAATAACCCTGCTAGGGGTGGGGACACACTGTCCTAGAGCTCACTACTCAAGTGGTGAAGGATACAACCTTCTGATCTCATATACACACTATATCTCCTGGATGAACTAGTGCTCTAACACTACTTGTCTGATCAGTTCCTTTAATGCGCTAATGCTTTGATCTCTTGCAAAGCTCTAATACATTCTAACTGCTCTTCACATACTTCTACTCTTCTTATCTTATCTTTTTATCAACTTCCATTCTTTATTACAAAGGCACATCTAATATTTATATGCACTACCAAAACAATTAACTAAGTCAGCCTATAACTGATTACATACAACACTTCCAAGTGATTGGCTCAATTGTGTTTAAAAACAAAAATGTTTACATGTCTAAAACTTAATTACAATAGGTTCATAGCCTTTACAAAATAATAATATCCTCGCTAATCAAATTACCAACAGTCGGATGCATACATTGTTTTGTTATGGCATTCACTGTCTATGCTACTTCAACTATCTGTATCTTCGCCATACTATATCTTCTGATCATGCACTCTTAGACTTAGCATGAATATACTCATACCAACTTATCTTCTATGGTGAATACCATAAATTTTTCATACACGTGCGCTAATGCTTTGATCTACTAGTGCTCTCTTAACTATCGAGTCTTCTAAACTTAACCAAATTTTGATCTTCTGATAATGTGCGCTGGATCCAAAACACTAGATGACTTTGTTGCCATAATGAAAACACTAAACCTAGTCATATAAAATAGTGTAGTCAACTTGCCAACAATCTCCCCGCTTTTCATTAATGGAAACAAAGGAATATGGGAAAGTTACTAACTGTACCCTTATACAAAAACTCTTTAACATACTCTAACTTATATCGCCCTTATACTCTTTACTGTGCATCTTCTTTACATATATATAAGACTCCATATTCTATACAATACTCCCCCTTTGACATTAGTGACAAAGGTGCTTCAAAAATATATCTACAAGTACTTACAAAGAAAGTACATCCAGATAAGCAATCTGCAGGCTCTAGATCTCTTGTTTCCAAAATGCTATTTGTCAATTGCCAATCTGTAGATGGGCACATAAGGCATATTTTAGTTTTTCCATCTTCTCCAAGTCTTTACTCAGACCTTGATCATATGTCACCATAGTGGCATTGATCTCCTTAATGTTTTGATTTAGTATATCTAGAGAGGGCGCAAGAGCATTCCTGAGATGTGTCTGCATTGCCCTTATCTTATACATCTCTTTCTCATCCTTTTCTATCTTGTCTATCTACCCCTAGTATACATTGTTGCACATGTTCACATCAGTGGAGGGTTCTTCTACTGATTTCCTTACATTTTTAATCATTACTTCTGCCTCTTGGATTCTCTTGTAGTGATCAACAGTTAGCTTATCTTGATTCATACAATCTGCAATGATCTTCCTTCCCTTTTCATCAAACTCCTTCAAAGATGCTTGACCAACCTTTAATGAACTTAGGTCAAGTGAAAAGTTACTAACTAGTTCACTCAATCTCTTTTTCATGTATTTCTCTTATGCTACTTGAGATGCAGATTCTTCCAAGCTAGAAAAGTTAGTCTTGAAGGCTATAAGGATGGTGATAACATCATCAACTGTATGAACCTTAGACACTTTCTTTTCTAAAGGTAATAAGATGTTCAAAATGTACAAACAAAGGGTTCCTCATTACCTATTTCTCTTTTTATTTCTCCATATCTAAGACACTGATCTTGATCAAGTCTTCTTCTCCCCAAGAGTCCAAACTAGTGGTGTCTGGTGTCAAACTAAACAACAATGATGTTGAGGGTAATAGAGTGATAGGAGTGCTATCCATCACTTCTTGCTTTACTCTAATTGGCATTTCAACAGATGGTTCCTCTATTGGTTCACTTCCTTTTACCTCTTCTTTTCCTTTCTCCTCTTCTACCTTTTCTTCCTCTTTTTCTGTCTCTTATTCTTCACCTGTTAAATCTTCTATTAGAACTTCTTCTTGTAGCTTGGGTGAATTGTCACTACATAGAATTTCAGCTTCTTGTGTGCTCACAAAAGCTTCCTCAAAATTATCTAGGTCTCTATCTATGGCCACCATGGCTATCTCTACATTATCAATGAAGATTGTATCATCCTTATGCATCTCAGTCATGGGTGCAAATTTTACTGCCTCTGTATGTGTTACAATTGTAGGTGCTGAGTCTTGAGGACCTATCACTGGTACATTTGTGGTCTCTGCCACATTGACTTCCTTATAGGGCACTTTTGTTGTAGGCACAGTGGGTGGATACATATGCCTATTCAAGAAAACTTTCTCAAAAGCTTTCTTTGTCTCTTTGGCTGTCAGCTCAAAGTTCTTGTCCATTATGTGAAGTGTTCTCAACTTTGTTCTTAGATGTGGCTTCACCAGATCTAGCAATAGTGTTTTATCTTCTAAGGAATACACTGGTAGGCTTTCATATAGAATCTTTTCCCTTATTCTAAGATCTTCTTAAATAGCCTATTTCTTAAGGATTCCAAGATATTCTGAACACTATCCAGAATGACTATCTTAAGTTCCAAGACTATCTTCTTGAACTTAATCCTATGTTTTATGATCATGCCATGAATCTCTGATTTGTCTATTTCACTGTACTTCTCATAAAACTTTCCTATCTTATCTAACCTACCTTCATCAACAATCCTTGTTCTCAAAACTTAAAGACTGGGTCTGAAACCTACCTTTGGAGGTGCTTGAGCATTTTTCTTACTTCTGGTTGCCTGCGAGGATGGGTGACTTGTACTAGTTTCCTTCTTCCTCTTGGCCATTACCTTATACTCAGGAGGTGATGTTAGATCAATTGTTTCCTTTGACGTAGGAGGGATAACATATATTTTACCCTATTTATCCTTTGGATCATCTATCTTTTCAATCTTGATCTTCTTTAACTTAGGGTCATCTTCCTTGGCTTCTACTGTAGATGCACTCTCAATGTCCAAAGAAATATTTTCTTCTCTTGCTTTGTCAAGATCTGCCTGAGTTACTCCATGAATTCTGAGTATCTCAGAAGTAATCTTTGATGCTCTCCTTTTTGTTGCTGCACTGTTAAGAACTGCATCAACTTCTCTTGTCTTCTCTTCATAAGTCCCCCATCTAGGTTCATTAGGGTCCTTAGGCACTGATAGTAGTACTTGTGCATAGGCTTCCAAGATTGGTTCCTCAACCTCATATCCAAGCGGATGGATCCACTTTGTTCTAGGTTCAACTGCTTCCATACATGTTATGTCAGTCTCTACCATAAAGAAAATGTTGTCTTTATATTTCTCAACAATACTCTCTGGTATTCTATACCTCATCTGCATTTTGATTTTGAATGTCTTTAATTCCAACTCCATGTAGTCCTTCAATGTACTCTCAGTAGATGTCTTAAGAGATATTTGTGGCATTGTAGGTAAACTCTTATCTAAATACAAATATGAGACCTTTCCAAGTATGTGGAAGTACATGTAGATAATCAAAGATCCAAACCTGAATATTTTGGCCTTATATGCTTGATGACTCTAATATTATCTATCAATTATGCACACAAGATCTCACACATATTGAATTCTCCATTGTCTCTTACAATTATGATTGTTGCAAGAATAGTGGTTGCGGACACACTGTTCACCCTGTTGGTGTGCTGAAACCTATAACCTAATATCATAGACATCAATTTGATGTCTTTCTCCTCTATAGGCTCAATTATCATTATGCGCCTATCACTTCTTGACTTACATGCCTGTTCTACTAGTTTTCTCATATCCTTGCCTGCTGGAAGAAAATGGTGCCTGTCCTTGAAAGGCCTGTCATTTCATGAATGAGGTCTCCTATGATTCTCACTGGTACTTCACCTATCTAGAATAGGTCATCATGAATCCTACTGAGAAATATATTTATCCATTCAGACTCATAAAACTCATATGTCATAGTGTATTCAACCATGGGATGGTTTTCCAATTGTTTGAATTCATCTAAAAAGGTTTTGTCTAGCTTTATCATAGTTTCAATGTGTGCTCTAATCCTATCAAGTCCAACTGTCTCTTTCTTGTAGTAAATGTATGCACGGATGTCTTCAACATGCATGACACCCATAGGGGTTCTAGAGAATGCACCTTCTAAGTCATCTAGGGTAGACTTAAACGGATGCCTCTTGAAAACATATCTTTTCCTCTCCACAACATCAAACACAATAGGTGTATCCATAACTTACTTGTTTATTGCTTCAAATAGGTTTTCAAGATATTTTGAATCATCACGATGGATTAGGGCTTCACAACCAATCAAACACACTCTTTCACTAGTGAATCAAGCTCCAATACTTCACAATCAACTGCTAGGGCTTATGTGATCTCCAATCGCTATAATTAAAATGCAATGAGTGATCCACAAGTCTCTATGTACTTTAAAGTGAAAATTTTTCCATTAATGCTTGTCGCGTAAACCAGAATTTGACTAAGGATTTCCAACTTTCATTTTGTAATCGATTAGGTAGTGCACTCTTGCACATAGCATCATATAATCTCCAAAAGGTTAAATCCAAAGGTGCATACTCTGAGGGTGAGTATACCGGTTGCACAAGGGTCTAGAGCTAAATTAGCTCCCCCTATGACCCTGAGGATCATTCATCTAGATGTAGAGGGTGCGTCCACTATGGATGCATCCAATACATACTCATCAACCTTATCCTTCTTTGTCTCTGACCAAATCAAGCTCGCATCTTTTTTAGCTTTCATAAACTTGACTTCTCCTTTGGTATCTAATATTGATTCTTCTGGCTTTTAAGGGCTTTCCTGACTTTGTGTTCTTGATCTACAAAACTTTGAGATGTGTCCAACCTTGTTACAAGAGTGAAAAATAACTAGAGGCCTTAAATTCTTTGGTGCATTGATGGGTATGTGCAGGATCATGGTATACCAAACTAGGCCCTTAACTGACAATGAAAATTCAGAAAATCAAGTTTAGGCAAGTTGACATAAAAAATTGAACAAGTTATAAATATTATATCAAAAATATGTAAGAAGAGAATGTGTAGAAAATTGAATTTAGTTTCTAAGATACTAGGCCTTTTTTGAAAAACAATTATTCTATATGTTGAAAATTTTTAATTTCAATGTAGTAGTACGAAAATTTTTGGAAAAAATAAGAAATAGGTGTATGTCTGACCACCTTAAACACAATCAAATGATCATTTTTTTTACAAGATTCTAGATATAAGTAGTAGATTCATGTCCAGATGTGACACATATTTTTTTGTAATTTATTTCCATGTAAATAATTAATTATGATTTTTGTTCTACAACTTTTCCAGAATACAAAAACTCTCGTGTCTGACCACGTTAACTTAGTCTAAACTTTATCAAATTGAAAACTTTTTTTATTTTTCTTGTAGTAGGAAAATCATAGAATGGGACACATATTTTGGATTTTAAAAATGTTGTACAATTTGAAAGTTATAGCTATTTTTCCATAATTCTATCAATCAGGACTAGAAAGATAACAAGTAGGTGTATGTCTAACCACATTAAACAAAATCAAATGATAATTTTTTTTATAAGATTCTAGATAAAAGTGGTAGACTCATGTCCAAATGTGATGTATATTTTTTTGTATTTTTTTCAAGTAAATAATTAAATATGATTTTTTTGCTACAAATTTTATTGAATATAAAAACTCTCATGTCTGACCACCTTAACTTAGTCTAAACTTCATCAAATTGAAATAATTGTTTATTATTATTGTATAAGGTGAAGCATAGAATGTGATGTATATTTCAGATTTTAAAAATGTTATATTGTTTGAAATTTATAGTTTTTTTTCAAAGAGTCTATTAGTTAGGACTTATTTTTCACATCGCCAGTTTTTGGCATACCATGATCCTACACATACCCTGATATGGGTTACCATTTTACACTGTCTAGTTGAGTGACTATTATAATTACATATCTGACATGTAATACTCTGAGAAATTCTTGCATTTGTTACAATTCCTCGATATATGTCAATGCTTTTTACATGCATAACAAGTTTGGTCTACTAGCTTGCGCTCATCTTTAGATGTTCAATATTGTCTTTAGTCTGATTTTCAGTCTTCTTAGCATCTGTGGTGTCTTCTGGTGCTTTCATGCCTGCTCACATGTTATCAATCTGATTTTGTGCTTCATTGAATCCAATGTCTCTAGTATCTCCTTTAAGCTTCCAAGCATACAACTGAGATTCAATCAGATCCTTGCTTGTGTGTAATTTATCAATGTGATTCTTTGCTTCAATCAATTCAGATTCTATCTTTTATTTGTTGTTTCTTAGCTCCAAGATTTCCATGTTTTCTTGCCTTAATTCTTCATTCAGTTGAAGGTTCTCTTTGATCTATTCATCATAAACTTCTTGATTGTTACTTAGCTTTTCATCCAGCTCTGCAATCTGATCTTTCAGAGATGTGTTCTCTTTATTTAGCTTTTTGACCATTTTCCTTAAATCACTGTTTGAGCAATCTTTCAAGTCTTTTTTTAGTCTTTTGATGACTTCTTGAGAATCACTGACTTTTTCTTTAAGTTCTTCAATTTTGTTTTCAAATCTGTCAAGGTCTTCAAGAGTAGCTTCAAGATTCCTTTTCAGATGTTTCATTTCTCCCTTATCCATGATCTCCTCAAGTGGTTAAACTTCTTTACTGAGGACTAGAGCTCTGATACCAATTTTTAGGAATGGGAACACTAAGAGAGGGGGGGGGGGTGAATCAATGTTCACTATATTTAATCTTTTTACTTTGCTCTTGAAACTTAACTTGAATGCTTAAGTATTGAAATGAACATCAACATAAACAAGATACATAAACACAACACATAAACCAATATGGTTATGGGGGAACCAAAATAGGTAAAAACCTCGGTGGGAATTGATACCCACTAAGAACTGCACTAGTGTCTTATGATTCTTGTTAGAAGATTTGCAACCCTGTTAGGAGTTGTTCTTTACAATGATTTTAGTAGAGTGACCTTGTCAAGAGTCGGACCCTGTTAGGAGTTTTTTTTAAATAACCCTGTTAGGGGTGGGGATACACTATCCTAGAGCTCACTACTCAAGTGGTGAAGGCTACAACCTTCTGATCTTAGATACACACTATATCTGCTGGATGAACTGGTGCTGTGACACTGCTTGTCTAATCAGTTCCTTTGATGCGTTGATGCTTTGATCTCTTGCAGAGATCTAATACATTCTAACTTCTCTTTGCATACTTTTCCTATGCTTATCTTATCTTTTTATCAACTTCCATGCTTTATTACAAAGGCGGATCTAATATTTATATGCGCTACCAAAACAATTAACTAGGTCGGCCTATAACCAATTACATACAACGCTTCCAAGTGAATTGGCTCAAGCCTGTTTACAAACAAAAATGTTTACATGTATACAACTTAATTACAATAGGCACATAGCCTTTACAAAATAATAATATCATCGCTAATCAAATTATCAACAGTTGACTGCATACTCTATTCTATTTTGGCATTCACTATCTGTACTAGTTCAACTGTCTGTATCTTCGCCATACTATATCTTCTGATCATGCGCTCTTAGACTTAGCATGAATACACTCGTACTAAATTATCTCCTAGGGTGCATACCATAACTTTGTCATACGCATGTGCATTGATGCTCTGATCTATTGGTGCTCTGTTAACTGTCCAGTCTTCTATACTTAACCAAATTCTGATCTTTTGATAATGTGTATTGACTCCAAAACACTATATGACTTTGTTGCCATAATGACACCACTAAATCTAGTCATATACAACAGTGTAGTCAACTTGCCAACATCTCTAAGATAAGGAAAAATTTCTTAGACAAGGCCGACTCGAGTTGTTATAGTTATAGGAATCTTCAATTTTCACAATCAAAGGATATATGTGTCAGGGTTCCAGATCTAGAACTATTTTTGTTCCCGATAGCTCCATGAAAGTAAAATCCATATATGAATTTTATTCCTCCTCTTCTAGCTTCAAGGTGAGTTCATTCTTTCCACTTTCCTCTACCATTTACTTTTATGCATCTAATTTGATATTACAAAGTGTTGGCAGTAATTTCCTTAGTTATAGAATCAATTCCTATCACACATTTATACACCTTACCACACACATTCACATTCCACATCTCTTCAAGAAAAGTAAACCCCAATTCCTCCACTCTCATTTAGATCTTGCATTAGAACCCCTACATCCATCTTGTTTTGTGCTAATATTATTTTCTTGAGGGTGAGCCTTTAAGATCATACTTACTTTTTTGAATGTACGTACCCCCACAAAGAAATTTCGTGAGTGATCTATTATTCTCTACAAAGAATTGCTCACCATTTTCTTATGTACATTTTGGTGAAACTGATTTATAACATTTATATTGTGATTTTGGTGTTAGTTTCCCTTTCTTTGCATCTATCTATCTAGGTTCACCTATGTACATTTTGGTGAATCTGATTTATAAAATTTCCATTCTGATTTTGGTTTTAGATTCCCTTTCTTTGCATCTATATATCTGGGTCCACCTATGTACATTTTGGTGAAACCGACTTATAACATTTTCATTTTTATTTTGGTATTAGATTCCCTTTTCTTGTAATTACATATCTAGATCTACTTTGAATGCATTGTGATACTCACTATTTAAATTACATCTTTTCTATATTAGATGCATTCATATCTAGCTTGAATTTCATAGTTAATGTGCTTGTCCTAAAAAGACTTTGTTTTGCATATTTCTTTCAAATCTCATATAATTGCATTGCATTTCTCTTTCCTTGCATTCCTTTGTACATGAGTGTTATCACTTTGAGTCTAACCTATAGCATTTTAGTTAGAAGAAATCATAGACTCAAGGTTCCTTTCATCCCTTAACCTCCTTTTCTAGGAATCTTGATGAGACCAATATGCATATTAATGACATCAATCCTATCATAGAGAATAAATCTTCTCATTCATTCTCCTGATGAAGATGAAGTCTTAAGTATTAAACATTTTAAAAATATATCGTAGAATCATTATTTAAATAAAAAATATTACGTAAACATTAAACATTACATATAGGTCCATTAAAAATTAAACATTAAGTATCAAACATTAAAAACATTATCTAGAGATCAACATTTAAATTTTTTTACATAAACAATATCTATATAAACATTTTTAAAAAATTGCATAAACGTAATTTTATTAAAAACATTACATAGAGATTAAAAAATTAAACATTAAACATTACATAGAACAAAGATGAAGACATGGCTTAGAGTAAGAATAACTTGGGGGGGAAATCATGTATACGTGAGGTGTAAACTAGAAACTTCAAAAATTAGGTAACAATTAGCAAGAGTTTTAGGGGATTAATATGTCCTAAAATTAGGTCACATGGATTATATATGAGTTAGGGGTGAGTTTATGGTGATGATTGGGACTTAAAAATTTCTTTGGGGGAGTTCTTGTTGGTTCATCTTTGTAGTGACCTTAATTAATTCAAATTTCATGATGGGGCAAGCTTCATAGTATAGGAGGAAGAGATATAAAGGTTTTCTTCTAGGTGTAGGTGTGATAGTTGCCAATTTAGTTTAGTCATAGTTGAAACCATAGGTGAGGCCTCAAGAAGAGCCAAAAATATAGGGATAGGATGATCTATGTACACTTGTATAGCTTCTCTACATGCAAAAGTGGTCAAAATACAAGCACATTTGGATGCATAAAATATTTAAATTACTACATTACAGTCATACATGGACATTGATTTGATGGGGATGGATTCAACAATATCCTAATATCTAAAGGTTGAGGTGTCCCTTTAGGCATTATACATGTGATTGATAAAAGTTTATTTAATGGTTTAAGTTTTATTATAGGTTTAATAGTTTTTAAATGGTTTAAGTTGTATTATAGGTCTAATAGTTTGAGTAGAATAGTTTAATTATTTAATTTAATTGAAGTCATTTATACTAAATATTAAATTTAAATATATTCTAAACACTATACAAACATTAACTTTACAAAAAAAACATTTAAAAATATGCAGTTTTCTACCATAAAATATTAAAAATACTTTATTTTTGCACCTAATTACAAAAAAAAAAAAAAAAAAAACATTTTCTAGTAATAAAACATTATTTATACATATAATTACTAAAAAAATAAAAATTAAAAAAAAAGTTGACCCCTACCTAGGACTTGGTTGAGCATCCCTAAATAGCCCCTGTCACTCCACAAGCCTCTCACTGTGAAAATGAGGGGATTAAATGGAGTGGGAGGGTTATATATTTGAGTAGTCTCAATCAAATAGTACTCAATCGAAGCTTACTCGATCGAGTATAACTTTCCACATAGGTTCCACATAGTGCCTATGCGGCTTCAGACGAGTACTACTCTGCTAAAACCTCTCACTTGGCCTAAAATGTGACACACGAATATGCTTTTATATGTACTTTCATTACTATCTATTATCATATTTTCTTTTGCATTCACCTCTTTGACATTTACCTCTTCTACATCCATCATATCCCCCATGGTATCTTTAGTGTTTGTCTCTTTAATTATTGTGGATCTAGATGCTTCATTATTATTCATTTATAACATCTTCATTCTTCTATCTCTTTGACATTTGGCCTCTTTCTATTTCTCCAGTTGGATTTTCATGAGGGTCATAATCCTCCTTTCCTTCCTCTATTGATGTTGTTTAGATTTCACAATTAGCAATTGAAATCAAACATAACAATGTCTTTAATGGTTCAGTCCTTCCAAAATGCTCCAATATGCTCCCACTAATTGATTCCTTCTAATAGTGAATAGATTATTGTATTAACAAGAAAAAGCATTAAAACTTTATAGAATTGGTTAATTGTCGGTCATATAAGAAGGTACATTTGATGTTGCAATAGAAGATTGCAATAATTTTTTTTTTAAAAATAGTCAAAAATAGAACGTGACCTCATTTATGAAATAGGGTGGCATTCCATTTTCATAATGTGAGGTCCCATTCCCAAACACTACAATATTTTTATTTTTTTGAAATTTCAAGTGTATAAAAAAAGAATGGAGTTACATTTAACAAATGCAAACCCATTTCATAAAATTTGAAATCTTGCCCCTAAAGTTGCTTTAGGCTTAATAGCTTTGGAAAAACACTTGGTCAATTGAACCCTAGCTTTGGATTTGGTTTGACCTAAACCTCAAAGGCCATCTCAATTTGTAGACAAAATACACACATTGGCCAAGTATAAGAATGCATTTTCTATAGAATATTTTGACAGAAAAAAACCATTATAATTCAGACTATGTAGATTCCAGATATGTTTTTTTTTCTAAATTTAATTTTTTTTTTCTATTTTTCAATCGATTTATACTCAAATAGGTGTTGAAACTAGAGATGATAGGGTTTTCTTCTTATTTTAATAACCTTTTTAGTTGAAAGTTTCTTGGAAAAAAATTATATGATATCAAACTACAAATAATTCTATACGCTTTCAAAAAAAAAAAAAAAATCATATGTTTAGGTCAAATTATGCTTGTTGTATAGGAGAGGTTTTAAAACCAACAATTATGTTGTTAAAAATAATAAAATAAATATTCAATTATAAGAAAATATAGAAAAACATTGTCATCAATCTTTACTATGTTACATACCATTTCCCAAAAATAGTTTCATTCAAGTCAAATTATGCTTTCCATACAGGGGCCTAATATGGTCCACAAAAAGAGTTTTCTAAAATGTGGTTTTCAGTAATGCTTATTGAAAATGGAATTGTATATCTTGGTATTGAAATAAATTACACATTTGAAAAGTAGGATTCAAGTAATACAATTTCTATTAGGTATTTTGTTTGATATTTAATCTCTAAGTGCGTCAAATATTTAGGTCAAACAAGATAAATTCAAAAAAACAACAATTGTTCCACTTTTTGGACAAAAAGTGGACTCAACTTCTTTCTAGCAACCAAATCCAAAGAAATAGTGGATATATCTAAGTGAGTTTCTACTCCTCCAGCTGCCACCATGTAGAAGTAAGTCCTCAAAGATGCATAATGGCATACTTGGCCTTCGTATTTCTACCATAAGGGTGCATCATGAAACATCTAGCCAAGTTTATGAGTAGAAGGTTGGGACCTAACAAGATCCCCCATATGTCTAGCTAGAATACCATCATCCTCTACTGCAAGGTTCCTCATAGGACTATGAGACCTATCGATCTCCTCATAATGAATTTGATAAGACTCGTCTAGCTGACCTCTTCCCTGTCTAGGCCCTAATCGATTGAGAATCTCGTAAAGAAGATGATGCATTTGAGCACCTTCTAATTCATCATGTTGTTTTTTTCTCTACTCCTCTCTCCCTTCTAAACTGTGACAATCTTGTTGATGTTCAACTTGTAAACCCTCATGGTGAGAACTTAGTAAAGGGATATGATGAGTTTCTTCACTCTGACCTTAGCCTTGGCCTTAGTCACTACATCAGCATCTTCCTCGATATTTACCTTGGCCTCTACCTTTGGAAGGTATTCTTCCTAAACATAAGAATAAGACTGAGGTTAATAAACATATGGAAAAAAAATAAGAGAGTAATCAACAAAAACCACGATGGTCACATCAAGTTCCCAATGTAGAACTCAAGCTTTGATACCAGATGTAAGGCTCCACAAGGGAACCCAAGAGCACAAACATAAAACTACTAAAGAACATACAATTTTTTTTCTTAGCAACAACAACTTCAACTTAAATGTTATGATTACATTTATTCATGTTTTGGTAATATAAAAATAATTGATATATTATATTAATTACATGCGTAAGAGCTAAACATCAAAGTATTAGTCTACATCCTCTTAGATTCCCCAACGTCTCTACTAAGAAACATATAATCACTTCTATAATTTGAAAAAAAGTAATAATAAAGTAATGTACAATATTAATTATATCATTTAACTAAATTCATTTTAATATTCAATACCAAATGTTCCTAGTCCATAAGAAGATAACATATAAGTACATAATGATAGTCGATACCAACATCGATGTATCTGACTCTAAGCATTACATTTTAATAAATCATTTTTACATGTTTATAGTTACATTTAAATTCTCCTCCGCAAGGAGTGTATGATAAAACATCTATACATATACTCAAAGATACATAGCATGATACAAATTTATAATAAGAATATTCTACCCACCTGAATCATGAAGTTGCAATGAAGATGTGAATCTCATCCAATGAGCTCATGAACAAAAAATTGAACCTCTATAGAGAAGAAATAACACTACCACTTAGACATTTGAAGCCCTGAGGACCACTCCTTTGTGCTAGGAGATACACGCAAGGCCCCACATCACACAAGTATAGACAAAGACAATGATACAAACAATAATAGAAAAATCACAAAGTAAACCAAAGGTATAACATAAGGGATGGACAAGGTAATAGCACATGGAATACTGGAGGTGAATCACAAGGCTATATGGAGGGGATTCAAAGACACATGTAGGAGAGTCTCATCATATACTTACCCACTATCCTGAGTTTCCATGATAGTCTTTGTAGACCCCGTCCTCTAGGTGATAACTCATGTGCAACCAACAACCTTTCATGAGGATATTGAAGCTAAATTAGCATATCAACACCCCACAGATGGCCAAGCCTCCTCCAACCCATCCTTAATTTGTATGGGCACTCTATGCCATAGGATAAGAAACATATTTATCTTGATTAATATTTTATTGTTACAAGTAGTGGTTGTCGTTGCACCAAAAGATCAACCTATTAATGCCTAAAAACAACCACTAAACTTATAGAAGACACATGAGGCAGTTAAGCGATGTCACAAATCCTGAGGGGAGTGTTGACCATTTTTCCAACAATCTCCCCCTCACCGTTACCCAAGGCAATTCGAACCTATGACCAAGCTTTGATAGAACTTGTTACAAGTAGTGGTTTTCGTTGCACCAAAATATCGACCTATTAATGCTTGATACAACCACTAGACTTATAGAAGACACATCAGGCAGGTAAGCCATGTCCTGAATCCTTAGGGGAGTGCTAACCATTTTGCCAACATTTATCCCT
Source organism: Chamaecyparis obtusa (assembly GCA_027943335.1). Lineage (NCBI taxonomy): Eukaryota > Viridiplantae > Streptophyta > Pinopsida > Cupressales > Cupressaceae > Chamaecyparis > Chamaecyparis obtusa. The sequence continues at coordinate 106,954 of BSBK01009796.1, forward strand.
ACCTGATTGATTTTATTATGTTATCAATTTATTATTAACTCCATAATATGTTACCTTGGTAGAATCTTAGGGCCCCAACCACCATTACAAACCACTCTCCTAACAATGCTCCTAGAAACCCACCCCTACACTCAAAACTAAACAAAAGGAGCATAATAACTCGAAATCATCATCAGGATCCTCATATGTTCAAAATATCAATACAATCATCATATACACATCAGGATAGAAATCTCATAGGAACTAGCTTCCAAAGCATAATCCAAATACCAATTTTCACATAAATGCATATACCAAAACTAATAACATTATTGGGATCCATACCATCAATTAGAAAACATGAAACATCCATGTTCCATCAATAATATACTATACTAAAATGCCCCCACAATCATAATATAAGAAAACACCAAATTTTGACAAAGAAATCCAATCAAGTCAGAAAAAACAATCACATAACCAACTTCATGCCTGTAGCATACATTAGAAAACCCCAAAATACCTAAACCCCTAAAAATGTAAAGAAATACAAAATCAGACCTCAATCTCATATAACAGTTTGAAATTATTAAAATTTCCAACTCATTAATCTTATATAATATACTAAAAATCAAATGAATAGCTTTGACTCTCATAATAAAAATAGACACGTAATTATGAACTGAGAAGGTACAAATAACTGAAAATAGTACATTAATAATGACACCAAGAATAGAGAAGGAAATTTAGTGCACATTCTATCCAAAAAAAATAAAAATAAAAACACACGGTGTAGGACAAGGTCCAAAGCTAGAAAACAAGAAGAACTCTACAAAAGCATACAAGAGAAACTTGGTTGGGAAGATGAAAAAGAATCCCATCGATCTCGCTATATGAACAACACCATTGTAAATGACCCCCATAAGGTCATTAATTGAAAGAATTGAATAGACAAATCCAAACTATCGACGAAGAAGAAAGAGCCAAACAATTATTCAACACCCCTAAACAATGCACAACTTTCTCCCTTTAACTAGAATGGAATAAAATTAGGTGACTCACAAGATAATTCCATTAACAAACCTAGTAGTAGCCAAAAGACAAATCTCATTTGTAGATAATGATGCCTTAAATAAGATATTTCCTCACACTAAGTACTATTACACACAAAGTCTATAATAAAACCTAATGCGAGGAGCAAACATAGACACTAATAAAGGATACATTAAGAAGATAGTTGTAGTTAACAAGGAGAACACAATCGCAAATAGAAGATCAATACATGCATGAAACAAATCTTACAAACAACTATAGAGGCTAAAATACTTTCCACATTCAAGGCTGAAACACAATATTATCATCTCGGCCCTCTTGGAACAACACTATGAAATAGAAAGTAATATCGACCCAAGACCAGAATTAAATAAAAAATTGTAATAAATTATAAAGCTACGAACAGATCACATATTGCACTATCGATTCAAATGAATGAAATAAAAAAAAAAGGTTCAATTCCTACCTCAATTGTGAATAGAAAATCAAAGAAGTTAATGAGAAATAATGCAATCTAGCTCCAAGATAAAAAATCCATAGCCAAAATTGAAAATCACGCCTGATCTAAAATCATCCAATTCAATTCCCATGAAAAATCCCTCTATCATTCATCTTAAAAAACTCGGCAAATAATATAATCAAGATACTCTTCATATCCCTCAAAAGCTAATAAAGAGGCACCCACTGAAAGACCAAAAGAATAAGAATAAATTAATTATTTTAATATTGCTATAAAGCTTTTTATTTGTATTCACATAGAAATATTTATTTAATATTATAATTTGAATAATTCTTTTCTACTAAATAGGAAAAATCGCATAAGAGAATTTGAATCTTAATTATTCATTAATTAATATAAAATAGAGCTTAATGTCATATTATTAAATAAAAATTACTAATAAATTAATGATAATTAACATCGTCTTGTAACATAATTGAAATCATGATTAAATTATATTAAAATGAAATTAATAATAATTATTGATAATAATATTTTAACCATAATTCTGTTATTTAGGATAATTTAAATAATTAATTAAATACAATAACTAAACATTGTACCATGATTAAGACATCAAGACACAAGCAACTAGAAGACAACATGATGAAACACAAGCTCAAGCCTACCAAAAGCAAAAGGGTTAAAGTGAATTTGGGGTTGTCTTCTCCACAACTTGAGTAGGTGACTCAAGTCATAATCATCATGATGTAGGATGATGGTTGGGCTAGGTCATATATATTGGGCCTTAATGTTATCTTCCTTTTCAAACTTTATCGAGAATATGAAGGCATGCTCAACCTACAAAATTAGGTGGATTTGATACCTAGTTCCTGCATACATGCACTATGACAACAAGCATGTGTGTGTGTATACATACATACATACATACACACACACATGTACATTCACACACACATGCACACACATATACACACACATACATACATACATACATACATGCACATACATACATACATACACACACATACATATATACATACATTCATACATCACATCACATCACATCAAACATTAACAAAAAATGAAGAGGGAATCAAGACAACGTATGGGCCTCATGAGTGAGTAATACAACATCCAAGCCCACTTCACACAAACATGTCATGAAGGAACAACATGAAACAATAATATAAGCATAATAATAATTGAAACATCTCTAGAAACATGGGTTATTACACATTAGTAAATTTAAATAATTAAATAATCATCATCATACATCATAGCGAAAGAATGAGTATTGATATCATAATATTAAAATATATATCATGGTATATAACATCAAATGTCATTAAATATTATCATTAGCAATCTAGAAACAAATCACCATAAGTACCTACACACAAACATAGAAGCTAATTAGAGGTCTTTAACATATGTCGAAATAGAGAGAAATAGAAGGATATTACAATTAGGGTATTTGCATACATACATACATACATATTGTTTATATGTAATCATTTTATTTCCTTATACTTATATATTCTTTTTCATGTATGTTCATTTATGTTCGTGTCTGTGTTTTTTTTTTATTAAAATAAAAATGGTTTTACAGGGACCAAAAACTCAAGTTTTTATAGAAAAAAAGAAGAAGAGAAGTATCTAGCCAAAACCAATAGCCAATCATTAGAAAACCAAAACCAGAAAAATGACGAGATACATGGGAACACCACCCAACTGAACCTACAAGCTATTGACCAGACTTACATTTTTCTTGATATAATCTGCATTAATACTCTTAACCTTCTCAAAAAATTTGTCAATAGGGGTAGGCTCCTTATCCTTTCTCCTCAATCTGGTAGTACAGGCCTAGGCATGGTGTTCATCTATGTCTTTTCAATGGCGACTTTAGAATTTTTTGCATTTTGGGTGCTTTTAAGGTGACCTTTCTTAGTAGACTTAACACTAACTGAAGGAGAGGTACATTTACCCTTTGATCGACCCTAAAAGGAATCTTCTTGTTCATTCATCCCTGTAAGTCCCTCAAATGAGTTTTCCATGGTTGTTTTACTAACTTCAATAAGAGACCTAATCTTATCCTCGATAATTTCCAAAGTTGCCTCCAAATGGTTGATTCTTTGTTTGTGGTTTTCCTTTAGTTCACTAATATGCTTAGCATGGTTCTAGGTGCTAGGCATAAGGCTATCCAATCTATCATTATAAGGAGAATTTTTATCTTTCAGACCATTGATCTTTGCCACAATCCAAGAAAACACCAAGTTTTGGTGTTTCATAAACTTTTTATCCTCTTTTATAATGTTAGGGTTTTCCAAAATTGACGATCCTTTTTCAATAGGGGTATCCTTTCCCGTCTCATCTAGAATATCCACATGAATACCCAGATCCTCATTGTTCAAATTTTGTGGAGGAGGAACATGGGAGATAGGGGTCAAAATAATATTGGGCTTAAGCACAAAAACTTTATCTCGAGAAGACTTTCTTCAAATCCCAGTAGAGTAGGACATAAAATGATTTAAATTTCTAGAAGAATCACCAGAAGTAGTAACTTTAATTTTTTCTTTCCCTTTTTTGTCGACACTTGGGTCTAGAGAATCAAGGACAATGTCAACAAAGGGGACATAATCCGACCCATCATCATCAGATAAAACCATTTTTTTATAAGAAGAGGAAGTGTTTGAATTATTTTTTCTTTTGCCCACATCAAAAACCTTTTCTCCTTCCGAATCGACATCTTCCAAATCAGAGAAAGAGTCCTTGTAATGAAGCCTGACATCCTTTTGAAATTCAATACTCATTTTGGGTGGTGGGTTTCTTTCTAAATGTAGGTCCCTAACATGATCCATTGAAAGAAAAATCAATCCCCCATGGAGGACACGGGATGAAGGGTTCTTACTATGAGTCCTTAAACTATTTCTCTGAGAAGATAACAAGTAAAAGGGAAAGGAAATCCACTTGTCATGCCTAAAATGAATTAGGATAACAAAATGATAGCTAAAAATGCTACTGAATTTACCATCTAATGTGAGTTAGTGCATAATTACCTCTGCAACATTAGCCCACAGAGCCTTGGGGGAGGTTTTGTACTCTTGTATATTAATAGGCACTTATATATTTTATTTTATTTATACACACATGTACACATATGAATGCATACATACATACATATACATATACATATGTGTGTGTGTACACACAAAATAGTGATTTTTACTAATTTTTTAATTTGATTTATTCTTTCTTTTTTCTTAGTTAAATAACATTTTTGTGCTTAAATTATTTATTGATTTGTAATTTTATTCTTCGCTACTCTAGGTAGGTCTAGCTAATACCCATCTGCATGATGTCCCTCTTCTCTCTTCTCTCTCATCTCTCCCTATATTTTATTGAGTTCTAGATCTATAATCTACCATCTTTATTCTCATTATGCTATCTTGCATCCTATTTATGGATCATAGAGTGTGATTTGAAACATTGATGGTAAAAACTTTAAAACAATCGAATCTAGGAAACTACCTAACAAGGTTCTACATGTCAATTTCTATGAAGTTACTTCTAGCAAGTAACTAAGTAGAACAAGAACAACACACAACACCAACAAGGAAAGAGACCTAGTAGCAAAAAAATGAGGAGCAGAGACCCTTCCCTTACACCGACTAAACAATACCTCCTAAGAAACTAGAAGGACCCTCCAACCCTAGCCAAAAAGTGCACAAAAGTATAACAAGCCACTACCCACAAAGAGGGGAAGGGACCAAGATTAATGGCCCCCTCTAAAGCACACAGAAAAAGCTCCAACACAACAACAACTAGGTAAAACCCACACTAAGTGGCACTAGTCAACTATTGGTGGAAAAGATAATAGAGGTGCCAAAGAAAAGCCTCAATGCCAAGGGAGGAGAGAAAAAACCCTAGAAAAGAAAGACCCCCATCAAAGAAGATGGGAAAACACACACACTTAGATGAATATAAATGACCACCAAGGAAATAGGGGCCATCCAAACGAGAGAACACATGCAATAGCAAAGGCCCTAGAAATTCAAAAGCCTGCAATGACATAAATAGAGAAAAACACGAAAGGAAAAATAGGTCAACGCTCACACATAGAAGAAAATAAGCTAGAGAAAAGCCCAAAAACCCAACACGTGAACATGACAAGAGCCCAACAAAGAAGGGAAATATACGATTAGAACCAAAGGAAAGAAAGAAAAAGAACCTAGGTGTCTCCACCACACAAAAGTAGGCCTCCACCAAATGTAGAAAACCAAAAGCCATTCCCCTATTGTCTTCATCTTCATCTTCATCTCCATCTCCAAACTTTGAAACCCTAGCACCAATGCTTGAGCTCCTACTCTTTAACAATTTCTTTTTTATAGCCTAACAAAACCTAATGATGTTGGTGAGCTTCGATTGGAATTGAGATAATAAGACCAAACATCTTTTCTTGTTAATGTTAGTTGACATTATATTTTAATTTAAATCATATATTTTAAATTATTCTACTTAATTTTATATTGTTTCTTCGTTTTAATACTTTTTATATTCTTTTGTGTTTGTGTTTATCTTTTATATTTATATTTATATTTGTTGATAAGAATTATAATTTAGTCCATCAACTTAGAACTTAGTTCTTTATAGGGTGACTCCCCCCATAACCTCTTGAACAATGTGTAACAAATCATCATCCACACCTCAAGGAAATCAAGAGTTGAAACCACAATTCAAGCTGCCCAAATCGGTAACCAATATCAGGTGCTAACCTTAAAGATTAATGTATTTTATTTTTAATATTAGTAATAATTTTTTAAAGATAATTTTATTTTATTTTAATTAATAATTTTTTGTTAATAAACAAACTTAATTATATATTGATAGTTCAATAGTAATATCAAAATGTTTATATGTATTTGTGAATATTATTTTTTGTATTGTTTTGTTGAAACATTATTATTTTGGTCTTTTTTAATTTTTGTTATATATATTCTTATTTAAAATATAAAATAAGAAATTAATTACTTCAAACATTTTGAAATAATAGAGCTTCCTTTATTCGTTAAACTTAATATTAACACTAACAAATTTAAAAAAAAACCATCAAAAACCATACACATAAGACCTTTAATTAGAAATCATGATTTCTACTAATCTTGCTGCAAAAATCCATATAACTTAAATCTCCTTGTGATTAACTACATACTTCTCCCCACCACTTATTTCTAGACAAGGCTATAATAATTTCGACAAGGTAGGAATAGAACAATGTCTATTGAGACGTGCTCGTCAATGTTCTGGTCTGGCCAGGCATCTAAAAAGCTTGGTAAAATTACAAAGCAACGAATAAAGATGTCGAACTTGCTAACACGCAACGAATAAAGACATTGTCACAGCCTGGGATTGGAATATGGACAAGACATTCGAAACCCACTTGATATGCTACTCCATTTTAACTCTTTCCACCGAAAGAGTTAAAATGTCTCATAGCCTTGGATTCGAATATGGACAAAACATGTAGAACCCACTTGCTCTGTTTTTATTAAAGAGTGTGTTAAGGGAATGAGCATAATTGGTGTACACTCCATTCCCGAATAAACTTTACCTTTAGATTGGACAAGAAGCCTCCTTTTCTTATAAATTCAGAGAATTGTCAGGTTTTTATACTCACATTCAACCAAAGTTTTAATTGCATTTCTTTTCATTCCTCTTGTTTAAATCCAGAGCCTGTAAGAGATCTGAGATGGCTTCAGGACTTGCTATTGCTGTTGCACAAGGCGTGCTTGGAAAGCTTGGCGAGATTGCGGCGGAGAAAGTTTTGAATGAGGCATCGCTGCTGCTCAACTTTAGACAGGACTTTAAATGGTTACAGAAGAAGTTTGGCCTTATATCTGGCGCTCTACAAGATGCAGATGATCAAAATGTGCACAAAGTCTCTGTCAAACAATGGCTGGAAGAGGTGAGGGATATTGCTTTTGATGCAGAAGATATAATTGATGAGTGTGCTGTTGAGCATTTGTATAGAAATACCAGTCAAGTGTGTGTCCCCGGTTGTAGTCAATTGATCTTCAAGCATAAAATGGGAAAGAGGATTAAAGACCTCAAAGGGAGGGTGAGCTCTGTTATTCAAGATGGAAATGAGCTCAAGCTAATTCATGACTTGCCCCGTTTAGATCAGCCCTCCACAAGTGGTGCATCAGAAAGAGGAGCCCAATTCAGAAGAGGTAGTGTCATCTTGGAAGCAGATCCACGAGCAGTGGGTGTGGAGGAGAAGGCAGAGGAAATAGTGAGATTGTTAGAGCAGCCTGGAGTCCGTGTTGTAGCCGTCGTGGGTATGGGCGGCCTGGGAAAAACCTTCCTTCTCCAGCATGTCTACAACATAAATAAACAAAGGTATGAGTATTCTGCCTGGATTTCTGTATCACAGACTTGTTCAGTTAGAACTTTGCAATGTGACCTGGCCTCGCACATTAATTTGCAAATAGATGGTAGTTTAAGTGATGTGCGAGCAGCTGATTTGATTCATGGGCATTTAGTGGGTAAGAGATGTTTGATTGTTTTAGATGATGTGTGGAGGAGTAGTGTAGAAGGTGACATTATACAAAGGCTTGGACTTCCCAGTGGCACTAATAGCCAGTGTAAAATTGTGGTTACCAGCAGAAGTAAAGATGTTGCTGCTGACATTAGAGCTCATATCTATGACATGCAACATCTGTCGGAGGAGGACAGTTCGAAGCTGTTTTGCCTCTTTGCCTTCCCAGATAGTGAGGAAAATAGGCCTCCCGGGCACCTGGAGAATTTGGCTCATCAAATTGTAGATAAATGTAGGGGGTTGCCATTGGCTGTGAAGACAGTTGCAGCATCCATGTCAAGCTCTGTGGTCTTAGGGGATTGGGAGTCGAAACTGAGGCAATTAAAGAATGTACAAGGGGTAGAGGATTCCACGATGCAAATCCTCAAGCTTAGTTACGATTCTCTTCCTTCCAATCTCAAATCTTGTTTCGCTTATTTTTCTTTCTTTCCCGAGGACACACACATTTATTATATTAGGATGGCGACCATCAAAGTTATACACCAAGATTATTTGATATATTTGTGGATAGCTGAAGGTTTTATCCCTCAAGAAAATGAGAAAGAGCAGTGGGACATTGGGTTAGAGTACTTGCACCGACTTGTCAATCTATGTTTGGTGGAAGTAAACACGGTCTATTCCACTTACACCGTGCATGACTTGTTACATGGTTTGTCCTTTAATGTAAGTAAAGAACATAAGTGCGGATTCCATCTTCCCGTACAAGAAAGAACCTACCGCCGTTTTCTATTGGGTAAAAAAGGTATAACCAATGATGCAGTTTCAGAAAGATCCCTTCATTCTCAGCAATTTCTTCGAACTCTCTCACTATCTGGGAATCCAGCTATCACAAGTATTCCAGAACACATGTTTGATCGTCTGAGATTACTCCGGGTTCTCGAATTCAGAGGTACTTCCATTCCTGTCTTGCCAAAATGTGTTGGGAAATTGAAGATTCTCAAGTGTTTGAATTTGTCTGGAACAAAGATCACGGAGGTGCCGAATTGTGTTAGAAAACTCAAGTGTCTTGAGTTTCTTGATGTTTCTGGATGCACTGCCATACAACGTGTACCTCACTGGATAGGTGACCTCAAATCTCTTTCTCATATTGATGTAAGAGTTTGCTCAAACGAAGTTTATAGTCATATGCCGAAAGGACTATCATATCTCTCGAGTCTGAGGACACTAAATTCAGATTTCATCCCGCTCTCTACCGAAGAGAATGAATTCTTGAATGTTCGAGACGTCGGCAATATGATCAATCTCCATGTAATATCTGTTTCTTTAGAAGATGCAGGTGGGTTGCGAAGTGTAGATGATGGCATCCTTGAGCATGGTGTGAGGAATGATATTCCTGCAGGTGAGGATGGTGTTCTTCCAGCATACCCAGAGAAAATGAATGTCATGAAAGATCTCCATGAACTTACTCTTGTTCGTTTCTCTGTACCAAGTTGGATATGTGGTATGGTAAATCTTACTGTATTAGTATTGGATGCGTGCACTGATTATTTGTCGCTTCAAAACATGCCCAACTTACAAGCATTGAATTTGAGAACTGATGAGAGATGCAGAGAATTGCCAAAAAACTTTGGCGAGTGTGGGAGATTTCCTAAGTTGGTTAAGCTGTTCATTAGGAACTTCCGTCTTTTGGAGGAGTTGCCGTCACTGGAGGAGGGAGCTATGCAACGTTTGGAATGTCTACAAATAGACAACTGTCAAGAGGTGAAGACAGTTCCAGAGGGATTGGAGCGGTTGAGAAGATTAAAAGAGATAGAGGTGATTAAGGCAAGTGGTGAGTTAGAGGAGAGGTTGAAGAAAGGCAGGGAAGACTGGAATAAAATCAAAGCTAATAATCCTCAGGTCCACATATACATGCACCAATAGCAAGTCATTGATTTCTTTGAGATACCGCATATGTTGTGTAAGAGCTTTCATGTACTTTTTTTAATTCTGAAAGTTGTGACTAACTATTTAGATTTTGAATTCTGTTATCCAATAGTTTTGGAGAAAAAAAAATTGTTTATTTATCACAATGTTCATGTGTAGCGCTTTATACATAAAGAAGTTTTTGGGCATGTATTTCTTCTTAAAAATATAATCAATGACATTAAAAACATTTTATTATTAAAATTAAAATAATTAAATTTTTTATTAATTTTATTTTTAAAAAATTATTTATATTTTTTAATTTAATAATTTATTTTTGTAAGTAGTTAATTGTAATTTTATAAATAAAAAATTATAATTAATATATGGTGATTTTTTTTAATAAATTTATAATTATTTTTTATGAATGTGTTTTTTATTTAAGTTTATAATAAAAATATACTATTTATTTAGTTAAAAATTATCTATTTGCTCTACTAGGGTTTCATGCATACGGCTCTCTACTTGCATTTTTTTCAAGAGTTTCCCACTTGTCACACCACATTTACTGTGGGATTTTTTCATTAGGGTTAGTTTATTATGGCTCCAGCCAACCTTGGCCTAGCAGTTGATGTTGGTGCTCGAGTTGATGCTTCGGAAAGCCATGGCACCTCCTCTGAACAAACGTCCGCACAAGTTCATCCCGAAGGTCTTTCACGAGGTAACCCTGATATTGTTCTTAACATGCAAGAATTTGATGTTGCTTGTGAATGGTTAGAGAAACATACCTTGATAGGGTATTTTGTGGGTCGCATTGTAATGCCCCGCTAAGGTTCCCTCAACACAAGGACATAAATTACACAAAAAAACATGCAGATTTTTTTTTTAATAAAGTAGCATAATATTAAATATTATTGATATTATATAAATAGAAGTCAAGATAACCAATAGATCATAATACTTGTCATACTCAATTAACAATGATTATCACTAAATACCTGAATATTGCTACCTTGTTTTTTCTTTATAACCACCATGTCCAACACTTGTATCTACACACATGTCTAAACAACTAGGTGCAAAAATTAGATACATGATTGAATAAACAAACACTTTATTGATATCTTAGTAATGTGAATCATTATTGAGAAGATGTAAAATAATTGCATTTAAAACTTTAAGACAAACCCTATGGGACTGGACCTAAGCCTCGGGGGCTCTTCATCGATGTCCTTGCCTATGTTCACACTCAGAGACTTCGTAGTTTGACTTTTTTAGTTTCAAACTATCTATCCATAAAATCAAGAAAGCGGGTATGCAACCCTTTCTAGGGTCCTATTCCCTAGACAAATTTTTCGTCGGCTGCCACCCACTTAGGTGAGACAGGGATGAATTCCTATAATTAATTGATAAATTGACACCAATTCCATAGCTCATGATAGAGTTTAACCCATGCCAATATAGCGTCCTAGAAACCTCCTTAATCAAAGTGCTCATGAAAACATATCCCACCCAAAACATAGGAATGATACATAATCGACTCCTAATGTAACAACAAAATTTAGAACATTAATAACAATCATCATGAAAGACATCATTTAGTAAATTATGATCATCCCAATCTCTAAGGGCTTGTACAATCCCATGAAAACACAACATATGGTCAATCCCTCCTCTATTCCTAATTATCAACTTAATTATGATTAATGCAACCAAAAGAATAGCAGGTTATCCAAGCTTACACTTAATTGATTTAAGGGAACAAGAACATATCATCAATTGCACATCCATGGAACTAAGCATCTTCAAGAAGGCATAACACACATATAATTGTCCATTCAAATTCATAACTACTAATATACAGGGTGGCTGCAAAAAGTTGGGTGCCAATTTTTTGCAAAAAGTGGAAGTGTTTTTCCTATTTTTCAAAATTTATCTGAATTGATCTCAAAATTTGAGGCACTTAGAGATTGAATCTCGAAAAAATTCACTAATAGAAATTGTAGTACTTGGAGTCTACTTTTTAAATATATAATTTATTTTAATACCCACATGGCATAAATTATATTTTGGTAGGCATATTTGAAAATCACTTTTTCAAAATGCCTGTTTTAGGACCATACCACATCTGTGTACGACCACCATATTTTGACACAAATAAATGAATTTTTTTAAATCCTTTTTAGGGAAGATACCTAAGACATAGAATATTGATGAGAATATTTTTTCTTATTTTTTTGTTTTGTAAATTATTTTTTATTAATTTTTAATTAACAATAAAGCTTATTTTTTAAACCTCTCGTGTACGGCCACCATAATTTAATATAATTTTTTATTTTTTTTCAAAAATTCATTTTTTTAAATTCAAAAGAATTGAATCTAGATTGATGACATATAATTTATTTTTAAAAATACTTAAAAATTAAAAAGTTATTAAATTTTTAGTGAGTCTCACTATTTTACGTTTATGTACCACTATCAACTAATAAATAATGTAAAAATAGTAAAAATAACCATATTATTATGAAATTTATATTTTTGGAATCGTGATAGTGAGATCTTTAATGGGTTTTTATTTTGTAAAAAAAATTGATCCAAAAGGGCTTCAAAAAATTACGGTAAGCCTTAAAATTTTTATTCCAATGCCTTAGCCAAAATTTTGGAGGCTAAGACATAGGCTTGGTCTCACCAAACCTATCCCAAACCAAAAATTGAGGCAGAGTGAAAACTCCCGCGTGCATATTTTAAGAAACGGGCATCCGTTATTTAAATTCAAAAAATGGGCACCCGTTTCATAAATTTAAAAAAATGTGTTTAAAAAAACATTTTAAATTAAAAAAAAATTTAAATTTTTTTTTAGAAATGGGTACTTGTTTTTCAACAAACGGGTGCTCATTTATGGAAAAACGGGTACCCATTTTTTGAATTTTAGAATGGATGTCCAAGCCTAAAACGGGCACCCATTTTTTAAAAATGGGTGCCCGTTTCAAGCGGCGCAAATTTTCAAGCCGCGGATTTCCGCGGAATTGGCACCCAAATTTTTGCTTCTACCCTACATAGATATACATATATACAAAATCTCTTAACCTCACAAAAGCATAAAGCATAATATTACCTTTGGATAATTTTTAATTGATTTTCTAAAGTTTCATGTCAAATTTAATGCTCAATTACTAGAAATGCCAAAATAATTCATTTTTCTCTAGAGTTAATCAATTATAATCTAAAGTACTACAACTATTAGAATTTTGAACCACCTCAAACCCAATTAATTAAAAACAAAATGTAAAATAATGGACCCCATAGTATAATACAAACTATCCAAAATGCCAACATTCGAACTACATGAACAATTATTTGAGAGAATAAAACATGACATTATTGTTCCATTAAAATAATCAAATATAAAATTACATTTCTATCTTAGAATCATTCATTCATTAGAGTTATAGATAAACCACTTGGTCTCAAGAATCGATGAGGACTAATATTAAAATAAATAAATAAGATCTGATATATCTATGTTTGAAAATATAAACAACTACTAGTTATAATAGTTTACTAGCTAAGATCAATTATTAATTAATAATCAACATTATTGCCATAACTTTTTAACTAATCCAAGCCAACCTACTGATCAAGTATAACTATTAACAATGTGAATATATATATATCCTTGATCTGAAATATACATCCTCAATCTGAAATATGTCCTTGATCTGATATAGGTATGAATATAGGATAGAAAGATTCAATCTAATTAAAGTATTATTAATGATATATGTTGCATGTTTGTAAGGAACATGTTGAGAATAATATCTAATATAATCTTTTCTTTTAACAAATTAAGAAATAGAAATCTGCAATTTGTATGGTTTTAGATTAACATCAACTCAATTAAACACAAATACTTAGTCCTATCTTTCATAATTTTGGTATTCTAGAATTTTATTTTATTTTATTTTCATGGAGGATCTTATATAACAAATTCAGATCACTATAAGAATTCAGAATTTGAAGGTGTCTTAGCAATATTTTACATTAGTTTAAGATTATCAATTTGAAAGATTCTCCATAACTCTAACAAACTCAATTTCATTTCTAAAGATCTACTAATGATTTATTTGTATAAAAAGAAACTAATAATAAATTAAATTTATGCTACTATGGATGCATTCATGAAATAAATAGAGTTAATGAACATAGAATAGAAAGTTAAATTCTTACCCTCCAGATAAAATAAAATCCAAGGTAAGGAAGCATATACCAAATCACCATCCAATGGGTTAAGTAATTCTAACCATTCAAAAAAACATAAATGATAAAACATTTATATGCCATAAGATTATTGTAACGTATTTGATTATAAAGAACCACTTTAAAGAATAAGAGTGTAAATTAAGTGTGTCCATACCTGGCAATGATTGCAGAGTCATCTCGTGATGTGGCAATGAATCCAAATGTATTTTCCCCTTTGCTTCAAAAATGAGTTTACAGTCAAACCTCCTCCTATCAACTATAAATGGATGAACACAGAAGAAATTTTAAAGTTGAAAACCTCATATTTCCTGTAATACCCTCTCCTATGGTGATACTTAGACTTTTCTAATTTGGACATTTTATTATGATGGTTAGAACTATACATTTACATTTATGTTTTGTGGATGATGATATGATTGAGATGCTCATTTATGGTTATCATTTATATGTTTATGAGATTAGAAAACCATCTATTTTTATATATTTTATGGATCTAACCCAAGGATTTGAATCTAACCTTTATCATGATGTTTTATGTTTCATGGATATGTGTCTGATGTGTTTTCGTGACTCAGGATGAAGTCGTAGTTACTCACTTAGTTGAGGTCCACATGATGTATCGATCCTGGTCATCTGTTTGCATATATCTGATTTGTATGTATATCCATATGTATATATATGTATCTCTTCTTGGTGATGCAGGATTGCAGGTACCGGGTATTGTCTCCACCTGGCTTCACAGGTCTGAGCGATCCCTCAAAATCCTTGATCATTGTTGTTGTTACGGAGATATCACCAGGTTCCACAAGAAGAGACTTCACCTTTGATCCTTTTATCCTTAGGTGGGAAGTGTCGAGTCAGTCCCTTGTGTGGATGTATTATGTGATCTCTCAGTTTATTGATTTTGTGGATCTTGTAACTAGTTTCTTATCTTTTATATTCATTGAGAATGAAATTTTGAGTATGGTAGTTTTAACTATCTTCATGGTATGCTCAATTTTGTTAGTAGATTATTGATGTGGGTTATTGTTCATTTGAAGGTATGATTTAGTAATTTATCTTTAGTAGAATCTACTATTATACTAGCATACCTCGTTAGGAATGATTTGGTATGTGATTAAATCATGTGGTTTTAATATCAATAATAATGGATAATTTTATGATATTATTTTATAATACTCATAATACCAAAGTGTCTATGGCAATATTAATAATAAATGTTTTAAATAATAGTGGTAAAATCTAACTTATGTTAGTAGACACCTAATATATGTTTTAGAATGTGGATTAGTGTATAAATAAATAATATGTTTTATAATAATGTTATTCTTAAATATTTAATATTTGTTATAATGTGTCTTACTTATGATATATGTACCATAAGCATATGGGTGCACACATATGCCTATGAATACATATATATATATATATATATATATATATATATATATATATATATATATATTAATATTATATAATAAATTAATTGTGTGAAGGGAAACTATTTTAGATAAATATAAATCTATGTTATTCTCAAAAATGGTAAAAAGGATTAGTAAATTCTATTACCATAGCGAAATAAATTAGTAAATTATTCTTAAGGTTAAAATTCTCTATTATGTCATCCCCAAATTTAGGAGACATGGATTATAGTTTATTAAAAATTTATTTATCCCTTCACGGGAATGGTCCTGTAAACCATCTCATTAACTAATAACGGATGGATAGTTGAGATGGTTGCATCGGTTGGATTACCCGTGCAACCACCTCCTCCATTCTATTTACAGGAAGACTTTCCTATGTGTGGAGAGTTGGATAGGAAATTTTATTTGAGGAAAGGCTTTATCTCTGTTAGAATATTGCTACAGTTTAGAGAAGAGAGAGAATTGATTTTTATTTGAGAGGACGTGGATGAGATTGTCTCCGGAAGAGGTTGAGGCTCGCTTGTAGAATAAATCTGAAGGAGTGCTTGGAGTAGTTTGGAAATCTTGGATCTTCTGCTCTCCAACGGTTTCTCTTCGCAGCACTCCAGGTTGGAATCCGTCCTAAGAAATAATGCTCTTTATGAATATGTGTTCTTCAAATCTATTTGAGTACTTCTCTATATGTTTGTTCACTTTCGTATGTTGCAGAACGTTTTGTAGTCTGTAAGTCATTTGTATGTTATTATATTCTATGAGTCATTTATATGTTATTATATTCTATTAGGTGTAAATACATTATTGTATTCTGTCATTTATTGCTATATCATAGTAGCTATTTATACAAATATATAAATTGCTATAATAATGAACAATGACAGCCGCTTATTTAAAGTATAGGATGAATCTAGGATTAGATTATTTGTATTTAGTTTATTTATCAGTAAGAAATACGGGTAGTATTTTATATTTAATTTGTTGTCATTAAATTGATTATGTCATTGTTGAAACCCTTGTGTTTATCTATTCTCTGTCAAAATAATATATGTTCAATAAAGTTATTTGAATTTTTCTTTCTTTTCAAAAAAAAAATTAATAAAAATAAAATAAAAATTGAAAGGTTTTGGGAAGTGCGGCCACCACCTTCCCCACTCCCCTTATGGCACACAACCGCAGCAGCAGGCACTACTACGGCAGTACCTATCTACTACGGTAGCAGGTACTGCAGTAGCAGTACCCTGCTACGGCCCACGAGTCAGAGAAGTGCACAAGTGCGAGGTTAATGGGGTGTGGGGCCCGCAGGGTTCCCCTCATAAGTTATTTTTAATTTATTTTTATGCCGTAGTTTGTTTCATTTGTTATTAGTTTTTAATTAATATTAAATTTAGTATATTTAAATTGTTATTAAATTTAGTTATTAGGAAATCATAGTCTAGTTTAGTTTATAAATATTTGATGTATAAATAAAAATTATATTTGTTTATTTAAATTTTAGAATTTTAATTAATAAATGTTAAATGTGGATTTAATAACATTCGCTTTATACAAGTATAACATTTAAGTATAAGTTTAACTTATACTTTAAGATATACTTGTATAAAGGGATTAGGTACCTTTCGGATTGATTGGGATAGGTTTCAACTTCCTAGGAGTTAAGCTACAACTTCTAGATCTTAGATTTTTTTATAAAATCAGACTTAGTCAAATTTTAGATTTAGTCAAATTTTAGACTTAGATTGAAAATTTATGGAGCATTATCTTTTGGCATATGGAATTTTTTGTAAACCTTAAATATGTTCATTACTTGGTTGATAGAGGTATGTGGTGCATTTATATGCTTAACTAGAGTTAGGATGTGTGTAGGAAGTATGATTAGGGTTTAGGGTTGTCTGAGAGGATTAGGACCATTCTAAACATCCTTAAATGTTCCTAATTTCCCTAAACATCCATAAACTATCTTATTATTTTCTATTCTTTGTTTCAATTCTCAAATGTGTTTATAATGTGTCTTTACTACATGTATGATGTATTTGTGATGTGTGGGTTAAGGGTAGAAAACGTACAAACACTAAGTGAGTGGCTCTTAGTGCGGGGTCGGGGCCCTAAGTGGCTAGAACCAGGATAAACAACTAAAGAGTTATTTAATAAGTGAAAATTTAATTAAACTTATGGGAATGGGTTCAAACACTAAAAAGATTAATGTATGCCTCGCCCATGCCATTAGCGCTAGTAAAGGCTATGGATGTGAGTGGGAGAAGGTACCTATGCGTAGGTACAATTGAATGGCGCTTGTCTGTACGAAAGGCATTCGATCCCACATGTGCCTACATGGGGGCCGAGGCCCAGAGTGGCTAGTACCAGGACAACCCAAGGGGTGAGGGCTATGCGATGACACTCACTTAGCTTGTTGCTTAGAGTTTCTACCAAGCCTTAGAACCTTTTTGGGAAAAGATTTATACTTTGATCTTCTTTTCATTTGCTATTTGGGAAAGGTTACCCAACCCTAGGTATGGCCTAGCTATTCCTTCTTTGTGGACCTTGGTGTTTATCTCCTAGCACAGGGGAGTGGGCATTTTGGGTATCCACATGGTTGGGTGGTAAATCTTTTTATCGAGGTATCTTTTGTGAATGTAGTGTTTGAAGATCCATGCTTGCTTATGTACCAGTTTGAAGAATAGAGGCTTTGTAATTATATCTCATGATGTAAATTATTGTTACTTCCCAAGAGGAGATGAATGTAATGTAATCATTAATGTATTTCAAATGATGTATTTGGAATGGGTAGACTTAGGAAAAAGGAAAAAGGGAAAGCATGAACTTTATGTATATGATCTATGTTGGAAAAGAAAAGGATTTTGTAAGATTTCAAGTTAAGTAGTAAGATTTTCATTATTGATGATTTAAGGAAAATCTAGTGAAACAACTGTAGTATATTTGCAATGTATCAAATGATTTAGATGATTCTATCTACTTTAAAAGTTATATTGTTCATAAAGGTTACTTAGGAATATAGATGGTTCTAAATGGAAAATTGAAATGAAAGTACTTTGTATTTCTTAATAAAGAATCTTATAATGATATGATGTAGTGTGCTTTGAGAAGTAAATCTTGTTGTTAGTTTACTTAATGGACTTAAATGAATTGTTCATAAACCAGAAGGGAACCTTGGGAGGAATCTAAGTTTAAGTTTTGTTCTCATAATTATTTTACAAGCTCAAAAAATTTCATGAATCATTACTTAGGTTTTCTCTTACAAAGAGAATCTATGTTCTCTTTCCCAGTTCCCTTGCAAGGCATGACATTTCCATTCTTGCCTTTACGCTTTCGCCAATCATGAAGACTGTATTGGGTCACCCCCCTCCTTCACAGGAAGAGGCCTTCCATTCGAATATAATAAAATCAATTTCACCAAATGCTCGCCATCGGTCTAGAATCTCCATCCTCTCCGCAGATCCCCATTTTTATTTTGTTAAAGCTTTTGATATAACCGTAAAGGTAATCATTTTCTAACATCTCTAATTGTGCCACTTAATACTTCTTCAACTATTAGCCCCACCTCTAATCATTATCAATAAAATTGAATGATACCAAAAAAAAGGCACGGTTAACTAAGCTCCATAATAATTTTACAATACATTACTTCAAGCAATATGTTCTTTTTATCATTTTGCACTGTCTCTTAACCGTTGTTTAAACCAATTTGCATGGCATTGATATTAAGCCATAGTTCTATGCCAAATCCTCATAGAATTATATAAAACAACATCCCCACATGAACTTAGTTTTCTTAAGGTTACCCCAAGTTTTTATCTTAAGGAAAAGTCTTTTCTTTTAGAAACTTCCATGTATCTTTCTTTCCTATAAGTTTCTTTACATAAATTTACATACTTTACTTTTATAAAATGGAATAGTTTGTTTATAATATTTTCTTTTGATTAAGGAATATATATATAAATAAAATAAAATAAAAACATTTATTTTATAAATAATATATTTATATAATTAGATAATCTCTTATTAAGGTATGTAATTTTGATATAAGATAGGATAGTAATTTAATAATTATTAATATTGTGAAAATTTCTTGTGATTTTATTTTTATATATATTTTTTGAATATTATAAATAAATTAATAATTTTGTCAAAATAAATAAATCAAAATACACATTTGCATTTATCTCCTCATTCTTAATTTGATAACTAGTATGGTTTCCAAAATAATACATTTATTTATCAACCGCTAAAATAGAAATGCCACATAAAATTAAACAATGTATTTAACTATCATAAACTCTACATAGATGTGCATCACAATGATTAGAAAATATGGAGGGTTTACTTACCTACATCATCTCATCGACTTACTTACCAACATTAGTCTTCAATGAGTTAGAGTTGAAGAGGCACTACACGCACTCCTCTTGAAAGTATTCTCAAAGAGTGGGTAAACAAGAGTTGGACTCCTCATAGAGTTCACCTTCAAGGTGTTCAAAACCTTACTAAAAGTTTTTTTCTATTTTGTTTTGCTAACCCTTCCCAGATGGAGGCGGTTTTTAGTTGCGGTCCTTGGACGGTTAGGTCCTCTTTGCTTGTGTTTCAAAGGTGGTCTCGAGACTTCACTGTCTCAGACAACAAGAAACTTAGGGTTCCCATCTGGGTCAAGTTTCCTGGTCTCCCATTGCCATGCTGGCCATTTATTGAGTCTATTGCCAAAAACCTTGGCAAAGTTCTTGTCATGGAACATGAAAAAAAATTTAATGCCCTCCCTTAGAAGCGTGTTTGTGTTGAGGTTGACCTTTCCAAGGACCTCAAAGACTCTATTGAGATACAAGTCAGTCCCCTCACCTTTTCTCAGAAGGTGCTTTATTTGAACCTACCAAACACCTGCTATAGGTGTCAATCGACGAAGCATAAGATCAAGGATTTCCCTTTGGCTACTCCTTGGGTCAAGCCGCCGCCAAAGGAAACATCTGGGAAAAGGGAGGAATGGACCACGATTATGTGAAAAGGAAAGAACACCTCAGTTTCTAGGCAGGCACAAGCCGCTTCCACAATTGCTTCACCACCGGCTCCTCTTGCTGGAGAGAACCCTCCTACCACCAAAGTGTCATTGGTTGCTCCACTCATTTCACACCCTTCTCCTCAGGGGAAAGCTCCAGCTGCATGGTCTACCACCTCAGGGGTGGTGCTCACTCCACAAGCTATTTCATTTTTATCTTCTTAGACTTTGCGTCAATCTCGCAGCCCTGATGGTCGTGCGGAAGACCCAAATGAAAAATGATGGTGTATCCCCTCTAGAGATTTACCCACCAGTTTTGGTTCAATTCCAACCTTCTTGTAGAATAGTTTCTCCTCTCTTGAGGATGAGGAAAGCATGCAAGAGTTTTCATGAATTTTTTGTCTTGGAATGTGTGAAGTCTAACTAACCTCTCCAAAAAGTACTATGTTCAAGATACCCACCACAGACTTCACGGTCTGGATGTTTTGTATTTGCAGGAAGTTAAAATTTATAGTTTTCTACTTACTTCTATCTGTTGTGTCATCTGGCCAGATGACATTGTTTTTTCTTCTCAGCATGAAGCTGGTAAGGGTGGTGTCATTACTATTTTGTCACCTCACCTTTAATCTACTATTATTATGAATGGGTCTGACCCAATGTAGTGTGTCACTTGGATCTTTCTTTCATTCCATAATCATTCCTTTGGTATTATTAATATTTATGCTCCCAATGATGTTGTGGAAAGATCTCAACTTTGGTGTTGGTTGGCAGATAATTTTCCACCTGCAACTTGGGTGATGTGTGGGGACTTTAATATGGTTGAACTGGCCTCTGACAAGGAAGGGATTTTTCTTTTTTGATGGATAGCTGGAGAGAGAGAAGCATGGTATTATATGCATAATAAATTGGTCCTTTTTTATCCCAATGCTAACCGCAGTTAGCAGAGTGGGATCTAGTACACTTGGTCTAATTTCAGAGCTAGTTCTGACCGCATATTCAAGAGATTAGATCATGCTATGATAACTGCTCAATCTTTTTTCTTTTTTTTAGAAGATCGGGATTTACCTATCATTCCTTTGCCAGATGTGACCTTGTCAAATCATTACCCCATCTTTTTTACCATTACATGTTATTCTTCTGCTCGGTGGGCTGCTTGTTCTTAATTTTTTCTTAACACGTCTGTGCTGACACATGCTTCCACCATTGCTCACATTCTCCATGTTTGGAATTTAGAGCCTCGGGCCCACAACCACACTAGTTGGATCCAATGGTGGAATGATGCCATCACCAGTACTGCCA
This sequence comes from Chamaecyparis obtusa, assembly GCA_027943335.1. Lineage (NCBI taxonomy): Eukaryota > Viridiplantae > Streptophyta > Pinopsida > Cupressales > Cupressaceae > Chamaecyparis > Chamaecyparis obtusa. Next base: position 128,868 of record BSBK01009796.1, read on the forward strand.
AATTTCTCTGCATTTACGGCCTTCAATTGGCTTCCTACAAGAAATGTGCCTATTAAGCCAATACCAAAGCTCTTCACAATGCTTTTGATGCCCTTTCTTTGAACCCCTTTGATGTTGAGCTTCAGCTTAAACTTGCTCAACTTCACCATGAGAAACAAATTGCAGACAATTATGATTCTCAGGGAGCTCAAATCAAAGCTCACCTCCACTAGTTGGAGGTGGGTGATAAAGCTTCTAAAGAATTTTTTCATGCTCTCAGAGCCTGTCATACCAACGTTGGCATTCAAAAAATCAAACAAGGTCATGAAACCCTTTCAAAGCTTCCTGATATTCTTCAAGATTTTGTTCAACACTATGAAAAAGTGTTTGCTTCTCAGGGAAATTATGTTGCTTGGGAAGATGCTCTCAAGGTGTGTATTATTGTTACTCCAAATCACCTGGCACTTGAGCAGCGTGTCTTGTATGAGTAGCTTCTCACCATCAGTGACCTTAAAGAGGTTGTCTCTTTCATGGCTGATGACAAGTCCCCAGGGGTGTGGTGGCTTTCCTTGTGAATTCTACAAATATTTGTGGGATGCTATAGGTCCTGGCTTGCATAAATTTTATCTCGAGGCCCACCATAATAAAATTTTGGGTGCTATTATAAATAAAGGGAATATTAAAGTCATACCTAAAGTTGGTGACCCTGAAGATATCTTCAATTGGAGGCCCATCACCTTGTTGAATGTCACCTACAAGATCATTGCTAAGGCTTTAGCTCTCAAAATCAAACACCTCCTTCCGCTAATTGTCTACCCAGAGTAAACTAGTTTCATTAAGTCCAGATATATCCTTGACAATATTATTGTTGTCTGGGAAAGAATGGAATGGGCTTGTTAGTCCAAACATCCCACGTTGTTTCTCAAAATTAATTTTGCTAAAGTTTATGATCACATTGAATGGCCTTTCATTCTTTCCATGCTGCAAGTTATTGGTTTTGGTCTTAATTTTTTGCAATCTGTGGAAATGCTTTTTGGTGATCCCTCTATGTGCATTGCTATCAATGGATCCCAATCTAACACCTTTGGGATTTTTAGTTCCATTTTCCAGGGTTTCCTGTTGGCTCCTGCATTATATGTGCTTGTTGCTGAAGACTTTGGGTACCTTCTTGCCAATTTTGTCTCATCTGGATTAGTTCATGGCATTTCTCTTCCTAACTCTTCTTCTCAACTTGTTAATGGTCACTTTGTTGATGACTCATTTCTCACTCTCCTTGAGGATGAGGAAAATATTTCTAATGCTTTAGAATGCTTGGATACTTTTTGTCAGGCCTCTAGGTCTACTATTCAATGGCACAATACCCTCTATTATAGAGAATCTTTCATGTTAGCCCCTCCTTGGCTTGCTAAGTTTGATTGGAAATGGGTTCATCATGGGGAATTTTTCCGCTTCCTGGGCATTCCCTTTGCCTTTCATGGTTCTTATGTGGACTTATAGAATGTTGTGATTGCTAAAATTGAGAAGAATTTTCAGTATTGAATCTCTAAACCCCTTTCTCTTATGGGGAAATTTTAGATTTGTTCTAAGGTTCTGGCTGCTACTCATGTTTACTATTCTTCTTGCTGGGATCCCTCTAAAGCCTCATACCTCAAGCCAAAATGCCTTCTCAGATACTTTCTCTGGGCTTTAGGAGCTGATGGTTATGGGTTACATAGAGTGGCTTGGGAGTATTGTTCTCTCCCTAGAGACTCCGGTGGCCTTGGTCTTCTTTCCACTTAGAAGAAAGGGCTCTCTCTTTGTACCAAGTGGATTACTCATGCTCTCACTAACGATGAGGCTTGGAAAATCCTTGTTAGGCATTGTATTTCTTTAGGCTACCCTATCCACAAGCCTACTTCGAAGGGAATTGGACTTCAGACTCTTCTCATTATGAGGGAGCATGTTCAGATTCAAGACACTTTCATCATAAAGAGCATATGGAAAGCTTGGGAAGAAATCAAGCCTTGGCTTTAGTGGGATGGTGATGGATTTCATAATGATATTTCTTTCAATCAACAGAACCTCTCGTGGTCTCTGTTGTTTTCCATTCAAGGTATTACTCTGGCTAAGACTCAAGGGGCCAATGCTCTACATTTTTTCAAACATGGCATTCGGACTCCTAAGGACCTCTTCTCCAGGATCACTATGAGCCTCTACTCTTGGGATGATATGCGGGTTCAGTATCATTTGGCTCACCCAGATCGTCAGACTTTTGATCTATTAGTTTTCGCCATTCCAGATCATTTGCTTCAAAAGCTTGGTTTTTAGTCTGTTCGACCTTGGTGGAAGGATTGGAAATGGTATCCTGACACTCCTTTAAGTAATTAAAAGCTGAGGTTGGGATACAGATGGTTGTCTCCTCATCTTCCCATGGTGAACATTCTCAACCAGAGATGGCATCTGCACTTTTCTACATACCACTAAAGCTCTCATTTCCAGACCATTTCATTTGCCATTATAGAGCCCAAGATGGCTCTCTTTGCTTGGTGTTTAATTTTCCAAGGGCTAATTATGGGGCCTAGGCTCAAACACCTGGGTTTTCATGACCCTCGGTGTCCATTTTTGTGGTCACCCTGAGACTTTTGTGTACATCTTCTAGTTCTAAAGGAGAGCTCAACAGTATTGGTAGTGGATTCGTGATTTTTTCAAACCTTTTAGGCCTGATCCTTTTTCTTGGCATGTGATTATCCTAGGAGATTCTCCTAGGATTCCTTCCAAATTTACCCAGATTTGGCATACTTTCAGGATGGATATTTTGTTCACTTTATGGAAAGATAGTAATATTGTTCTCTTTTCTCACAGCTTTCTTGATACAAATGTTACTCTGTATAATAAAACTTACATATGTAACAATGTAATGATGCAGATTTAGGTGCAAGCTAACAAAGTGGCTCTAGAGGTGGCTCACCTTCAGGAGTTGCTCAATCACTGGGGAAATGCTCCTTGCACAGTTGCTCGGGTTCCTCTTGATTCAATTTTTGCAAAAGGTACCCCACCTAGGGGTCACCATCATGGGCATAGCTCCTCGGCTTGCCACTCCCATACTCTACGGTTGCAGGCTCCCCACCATCACTCTCCTAGAGGTGGTGATGATGGTTGGTGGCACCGCTAGTCTTCTTCACCTTGCCATACCTCTAGGTGGTCTCCAGCTCTGGCTTACTCTGCCCTTCCTGATACTCCTACTGCTTGTCGTGGTTCTGATTGGCCTCTGTCCACCTCCACTAAGTTCCCCCATCTGGCTCTGGCTATTTCTCCACCTCAGGTAGAGGAGAAAGATAAAAATGTTGAAGATGATAGTTGGTCGATTCCCGACCCTCCTGTCAATCCCAATGATATTTGGGGTTCTGATGATAGAGATCCTTCTCCATCTACTAGCACTACTCTTGCAGCATGATGGTTTTATGCTTTTTTTATGAATAGTTTCTATTTTCTGTTCCTATTTCCAAGCTCTACCATGTGGACTCTCGCGGGGTGATTTTTATGTCCCCTAGCACCTTTTTTGTGAATTATATGTAAATTTTATATTCAATTAATAGAAAATGCACTATTCATCAAAAAAATATACTATTTATAAAAAAAAAGGTTGGGGAATGTGAAATCATCCCATGAGTGTCA